>PVIA01001327.1:0-291381 GCA_004024845.1 Tonatia bakeri | reverse complement strand
GAGTAGAGGGGTGAAAACTACTTGAACATTCATTTAAATAAAAAAAATAAAAAACTTTTGTTCAAGTTAAAAAAAAAAACAAAACAAGCAGGCAACCAGCTGAATCAGGCCGGGGGGCTATAGTTTAACAATCTCTTATCTACAGAATTAACTATTGTTTATGTTTTCATGTATATCCCTCCAGATATCATATATGTTTTAAATTATATGTGATTAATTAACAATGGTTAACTATGATGCAAATTATACATAAATAAATAATTTAAAAAGAAGTATAACTGAATCATACATGATCTGGACCATGCTCTTCTGAGTACCCACATTTGAACAATTGGTATCCATCACCATATCTAAAAAAATAATCCTACTCCCAAAACACTGATGCATGATGCTGATTCATTCAGGCCTGATATACATCTATATCATTGGTTTTTGATGCTTGCATAGTATTTTATTGTGTACATGTATCATTATTTAAATAACCACACCCCTAATTCTAAGGCTACACACTGCACATCTTTTGTTGGCTGAGTCTTTTTTTACTCACAAACCCAGAAACTCAGTCAGTAAATATAATTTGTTCAACTGTGTGCAAAGCAAATTTTTAACATAAACCCTAGAAGTATATTTTATCAGAAAAAAAACATGTCTTTGAAACAGTAAGCGTGTTTTAAAAGAAAAAAAGCTCAGAGGATTAGAAGTGAAAAAACTCAGGTTATTAGGATCTTAAAATCTTTTTTCCTTGCGTGACTATAGGCAGGGTCCCCAAGACTTCGTGGGTCAGTTTCTCAAACAAATAATAGAGATGAAAACAATTATGATTGGCTCCTATCACAAAAAATAGTGTAATTTGAAAATATATATTAATTCCTTGTGACTATTGTACCAAATTACCATAAACTAGGTGGGTTAAAACAATAGAAATGTATTCTCTTCCAGTTCTGGAATCCAGAATTCTGAAATCTAGGTGTCGGCAGCGCTCTGCTCCCTCTAAAGGCTCTTGGAGAGAATCCTTCCTTGCCTCTTTCAGCTTCTGATGGCTCCAGGCCATCCCTAGCTACTGGCTGCATTACTATAATTTCTGCCTCTGTCTTTACAAAATCTTCTCCTTTGTATTTGTGGCTTCCCCTCTTCTGTCCCTTGTAGGGACACTTGTCTTTGTATTTAGGGTCCACCCGAATAATCCAGGAAGATATCATCTCAAGATCCTTAACTTTATGACATCTGCAAAAAATCGTTTTCTCAAATAAAGTCACATTTATAGGTTTGGGAGCTTAGGGCATAGATATATCATTTTGAAGTCCAGCATTGTTTTGAAGTGTTCTGAGAATCCAGGGCGAATAAGTAATTCCTCGGATTCAATCACATGTGAGAAGAACGTGAATCAAAAATACTAGTTTGTCTTCCCTAGGTGGTGATGCACATTTGAATCATCTCTCTAATTTCCTTTCAGCTCCGTTTACATTTTTCAGTGTTAGCAATGAAGGGTATCAGACAAAGTAAAATTTTAGTAACTTGCTTTTAAACCAGTATTTTTGGGGGGGTTGTTTTTTTTTTTTTTTTACAAGCAGTCGATGTTAGAACGATCTGAACAGCAGATTAGGGCAGCTTCTGGTTTGGAAGAACTGCTGCAAATCACTCACTTCGAGGACTGGAAGCTGTGGAGGTGCCGACTGAAACTGAAAACTTTTGCTAACCCAGATTCTCGCTCAGCGTCCCATCGGTCCACCAGGTTTGCGGCCACTTTCTATGACGTCGAAACATTAAAAGGTAGGTGTGTGTGTGGCGGTCAATCCTTGCTCTTTCTCAAATAGTAAAAATTAATACCCGGCTCCTCCAAAAGTTTGAGCATGGCAGCATGTATTAGAGAGAGGAACAGGGTGTCTTTGATTTCATAGCTTTGGGGTTCGTGGAGAATCCTGGTTTGCTATATCTACTCTGCAAAGAAATATATTCAGTATGATTTTGAGATTAAAAAATCAAGACAAGAGAACACTTCAGAATATAGAAGTATATTTAACTCAAAGACATGAGGGCAAAACAAACCCAGAAAGATGATGCTTAATAGAAAACATATCATTGAGTTTACTTAAAAAATAAAAACAATCTAGGTATTCATCAATAAGGAGCATTCTACTGCTATACATACATGAGTAAAAACTAACAGTTTAGGTATAGCTTTTTATTTCTTCAATATTCTGTAATTGTTTTAGTGAAAAATGAGAAGAAGAAGTTGGAAGCTGAGTTGTAATAATGCATACTGATATAACTAGGAGAATAATGGAGGGGGGATTCTTCCAGGGGTGTCCAGTCTGTGGCCCATGGGCTGCATGCATCCCAGGATGACTGTGAATGCTGCCCAGTGCAAAATCATAAATTTACTTAAAACACGATGAGATATTTTTTGTGATTATGTGTCACAATGTATTTAATGTGTGGCCCAAGACAACTCTTCTTCTCCCAATGTGGTGCAGAGACACCAAAAGGTTGGACACCCTGATGAAATAATCTAACCTTCAGACTATAAAATAACTTAATTTGAAATAAAGGGAATGTTTCTTCCCTGTAAGGTATGTTGGTTCTTTAGAAGAGAATGATTGTCTGTACTGTGCCATAATGAATAAAATGTTTGCTAGCTAAAAATTGTGTCGCCTCCAATTAGGCATTTAACTTTTTTTTTGACATGTCAAAACAATGCAAGAAGCTGCTGTGGCATTGTTGGCCTAGCATTTTAGATTTGCTGAAGATATGATTATCTGATAATGGATTATATCTACTCAATAATTCAACTTGACCACTAAGTCAGAATTATTCCTTTCTTTCTTTCTAGAGTTATCTTCATTTTTGCCATTTCTAAAAGGATGATGCAGTTTGCACAGGTCGCTGTTGTTGGCTGTGGGAACAGCTATGTGTAAGCAGGGATAAATCCCTCAGCTGCGCCATGGGCATGAGTGTATAGAGGATTCCTTGTGCTTGTAGGAGTGTGTGTCTAAATGAGTTGAAATCATTGAAACCAGGGCCTACAACCCACTTTAGCCAGAGGTTTGAAGGTCTAGTTGTTTCTCTGTGTTAAATTTGCATGGACTTTATGAAAGCAAAGAGGTCAGACCTCACCTGAGATCCAAGGTCTTAACCAGGTTTCCGGTGTGAAGGCTCGAGGCAAGCCGGAGACATCTGTCAGGATGGAGTTGACAAGCATTACCATAACACCAAGATTAGGTGATTTTAAAAAGTCAGTGACATTGCCATTTTTTAAGGAGGAAACCATAAAAAGTGTAAAACTATTTTAAAAAACCCCAAAACTCCAAAATGTTTTATTATGCGGGGGATCATCTAAAGTTTTTAGTAAGTTAAAAGCAGTAAATAATCAAATGGGCGTGATACATCAATTGTAATTGGTTGGCAACTCTCCCGCATGGATTTCAGGGTAATCTTGGAGGCAGAGCATCCTGCTGGGCAGTAGTAAAGATAACAGGGTTATAGGGCCTTTACTCGGTGGCACTGGCCACGGTTCCACACAATTTTGATTAAAATCTTGCCATTCTAACTTTCAAAACTTAGATTTATAAAAAAGCAAATGGAAAACAATATATAAGTAGAACTTAAAACAAGGAATGTCTTCATAATTTCATTACTTGTTTTTTCCAAGATTGTGATTAATAATAGTGAATTAAGTGATACCCGCATCAACACCTAACTAGATAATTTGTCTCTCATGTTTACAGCCTTCTGGCTGTTTATATAAATATTCAAAATCAGAAATTTGAAAAGGTTTCTTAGGATAAAAGATTTCATTATGAAAAAGGCAGAGTTTATGTAAATTTTCTAGTTTATGCAATGCTTCTCAGTTGGCCAAACATCTTGTATTTTGTGTTTACAGTGAGTGAAGAAGCAACATAGGAGGAAAATTGAGATTAAGGGGGGAAAAGAATATGGAAAGATGTTTTAAGGGAATAATTTACAGACTAAGTTCAGATTCCTAGCAATAATATTATGTCTGTGTTCTTTAAGCAGAAGTTATCTGTGTCTCTTCTAGTGGAAACATTCACATATATGGGAATTTAGAATACTCTGGGAAGAGACCAATACAAATATTTGAAGATGGGGTAAAAATGGAGAAGAGTTTATCTATCGCTGCCTAACACCCTAAAACTTAGTTGCTTAAAACAACATTTTTTTTAATCTCACAGTTTCTGTGGGTCATAAATGCACACATAGCCTAGATGGGTGTCTCTCCTTCTGAACTTCTCCAGAGGCTACAATCAAGGTGTCAGGTTGGGCCACAGGTAACATCTCAAGGTTCAGCTGGTGCAAGATGTGTCTTCAAATTTACATAATGGTTGTCGATAGGCTATTGGACTGAGGGTCCCAGTTCCTCACTGGCTGTTGGCCAGAGCCCACCTTCAACCTTTTCTAACCTTTCCAATATGGCTTGCTTCAAGAAAGCCTACAAGCCGAGAAGGCAAGAGAAAGAGAGTGCCAGCAAGAGACAGACACAGAAGTCAGCCTTTTAACCTAATCGTGGAAGTGACATCCCATCACTTGCTGTATTTTCTTCCTAAGAGTGGATTCATGAGTCCTGCTCATGCACAGAGGAGGCAATTACACACGGTGTGAACCCCAGGAGGTGGGCACTCACTGGGGGTCAGTTTAGAAGCTGCTAACCATAGGAGGTTTTCACCACCTCCCTCAACATATAATAAATGCTACAGTCACATGGCAACCTAAAAGAATGTCTTTAAACATTGTCTTTATCATAAAGTTGAATCATTTCCCAAAACACCATAGAACGGGTATACAACATTAAACATCAAAGTGTCACATCTTATTTAAAAATAAACTGTGAGAAAAAAGCAAGTACTATTTTATGAGGTTGAATGTAATCTTTTTATTCCCAGAGGCTTGTCTCTTTTTCTTGTTTTTTCTCAAGTTTGCTAGAATGGCCAGAATACTGTTCCTTTCATCAAAAGGAACTGGTTTATTTCATCATTTTATATAAACAGGAGTATTAGGCACTTGCAAATGAGAAAACCCACTTGAGAAAAGATTAGCTCCACTTATATTTCTATTTGTGTGTTTGCCAGGTTTGAATCTCACCATAGATACTTAAGCAACCAACAAAAATGTATTCCTCAATGGTGCTAAAACCTAACCACTCCTGGCTTCAAAAAGAAGAAATGCTATTCAGCTCTATCATGTAAATTACTTCATAAATAACACATGTTTATTTCTTTACATGTTTCCATGTACTTCCTTATTAGCCAGCTTCTCCAGATGTACCCAGTGTGGTTATATACAGGATATGGTGTTCTTCAGAAAAGAAAAAGAAAATTATATTCTACAAAGATAAAAAGGATTGTGTAAGTGGGAAGGAACACAACTTTTGTTTTTCATTTTTATGAATCTTTGGTTAAAGGACCGATAAAAATATGCATCTAGTAAAATAAACAAGCACTGGAAATGTGAAAACGACTATGTCCAGCATAACCCTGGCTCACGTTGGCATGTCAGGGCTGTTTCTTCTACTGGCCCCAATGAGCTTCCTCTCTGCAGTTATAGATGAGGAATGGCAAAGAACCCAGTGCAGCCCTAGAGAGACGTGCGTGGAGGTCGCTAGCGAGCTGGGGAGCAGCACCAACAGGTTCTTCAAGCCTCCCTGTGTGAGTGTGTTCCGGTGTGGCGGCTGTTGCAATGAAGAGAGCGTCATCTGCATGAACACGAGCACCTCGTATGTTTCCAAACAGGTATGAGGACATCAGCAAGCATGCCCTCTGCCAAGCCCTCATGATGACAGTGTTGACAGCTGCAACTAAGCTTGTTGCCAAGCACTGTGCTAAGTGCTTTATATGCCTCATCTCATTTAATCCCTGAAACACGCAGAAAGGGTGTCTTATCCTCCTTTATAGATGAGAGAACTGAGGCTCAGAGAAGTCACTTATGGCAGAGCTGGGCTTCAAGTCCAGGTCTGTAAGAATCCAGAGTCTAAATTTGTATCAGTTATTGTCTCTCTGATGCTATAATACCAAGAATCAGGAAATCATGTGGAAGTTACCAGAACAGATGTTAAAAGGAATGACGACAGTTGCACTGCCTTATGCATTAGTTAGGTTCTGTGTTGTTCGCACGGAGCAATTGAGAAGTTTAATGAAGTGGGTAGGTTGGTTTGGGGTAAAGGAGGAAAAACTGATGCAGTACCCAGAGCTATAGCAAAAACAGGGAGCTGTTCCCACCCTTGGACTGAAGAGGTAAGAGGATGGAGCAGGTATGGGACCCAGAGAGAAGGTGGAAAAGAGGGCTGCAGGACTGGTTGGAGTAATGGCAGCCACTGTCAACCCTTAACCTGGGAAGGACTGGGAGGAGGGGGTGGAGGAAGCAACAGGACCCACACATGTCATACATAGAGGTCAGCATCTTGGGACACAGAGCCCAGTAGGGAAGGAAAGAGACAGGATGGCCTCTCTGCGGGAGCAAACGGAGACTATGTAGTACAAAAGACCTTTGAAAACGATTCTGCAGTCTCCACAAAAGAAATAATTCTTCCTCTCCATCTCATAAAATCCTTTTTGCTCATTAGGTAAGTTTTTCTTTTTATTGCTACCATATTGCTGTAAAATAAAATAATTACAGCACAGGAGAGCAGTAATAACAAACTTAGGAAAGCATACTAAAAATCTGTCTGTCAAACTACATTCCATGTTGCAAAACCCTCATGCATGTTGATATATTAATTTCATTATCACGTGTGCCTCCATAGTTTATTCTTCTGTATACATATGTACCATTTATATATATAAAATAGTAGTACAATGAAATTACATACACACAAATTATTTCACATTAAGTAATTATCTTAATTGGATGTAAAGAATGGAATGCTGATTTGTTTGGCAATAGGTTAACTTATTCTTAATTTTGTTCCCCCAGTCTCCTAAAATATCCCTTCAGCTGTGGAGCTTCTTTTTCTAAATTCTTTTAGAAAGTCTTGGAACTTGTAAATGCTGACCTCTACTATTTGACAAGCAGGTCAAAAATAACATAAGTATGGCTAAGCACCAACTGTCAGTAGAAACAAAACATGTATAACGTAAAAGGCTTTAGTTCATGACCATGTTATTCCTGAGAGCATAGCTGAAAAATTTTGCAAGATGATGAAGTTGACGCAAAGTAAACACTCTAAAAACACTCTCTTACTTATCATGGAAGTTCCATTACATATTGAAAGGTCAGAGTAAACACAACTTTAATGTTTAATGGATTGTTTCCACTTAATAGATAGTCAAGTACTTTATTTTGACTGCTCTACTCAACAAATGATTAGTTTTAAAGAATTAAGTGTATGTGTGCAGCAGTTGTTCTTTCCAAATATGCACATTTAAACATTAAAAAAACTACCTCTTATCCCAAAGTTATGGACTATTTGATGAAATATGTCTTAGAAACAAAGTGAATAAATGAATATTCTATGTATCAAGGACTACATGGAATGGTGATTGAATGGACAGAGCATGAAAATCAAGTTCAAATTCATCTATATATCATAGAACAACTCTAGAAACAAAGTAATTGACATTTTTCTAAATTCTACTTGCCAAGATCCCACTTCGCTTCTTCTGGTAATAACAATTTCATTCCAAAAAATAATAAGGTACATCCTTAAGAGTATTTCCTCTGGCTCTGAAGTAGACTGCCTGGGTTCAAATTCCAACTCTTCCAGTCAATAGTTATGTGGCCTTAGGCAAGTTATATAACCTCTCTGTACCTCTGTTTCTTCACCTGTAGACAGGGAGCGAGGGTAATAAAAAACACACTGTATAATATTGTTATAAGGGGTAAATGAATTAATATAACAAAGCTTAACACATAGAAACATAGAAAGAATGACATTCATGTTACCTATAATTAAGTGGTTGAGTATGATGATCATGTATGAGTCAGTTATTACTATGTTATGCTGCATATTAAATATTTTAACACTCAGGGGCTTCAAACCACAACGACTTACTCTCATTCATATATCTGAGATTTCATTAGTTTAGAGTGGGCTCCACTGGGCTTGACTCCAAGCTGCAAGTTGAGTCCAGGTCTGTTCCCTGTGTCTCTAATTCCTTGGACCAGCAAGCCTGCCAGATCATGGTCTTCTTATGGTTACAGCCTACACATGACAAAACAAACCCTATAAAGCATGCACAGTTCAAGTTTGTAGTTGTGTCATGTCTGCTACCATCCTGCTGACTAAAGCAAGTCACATGACCAACTCCAAAGTCAAAGAACAGGAAACTGTTCTTTCAATGGAGGCAGTATGAGAAGAGATAAATAGTTTTGAACAATAATCTACTCACCATGGTCTCAAAGAAACTTCATAGATATAATTTTATTTTATCCTTACTATTTACAGTCAAATTTAAAGCAGGAACAAGGACTAACCATGCCATTTGAAAAGGGTACCAGTGACACAGACAAATGAGATTTAACTGAGCTTAAATACTTGCTAAAGTTAGATACGCCCCTGGTCTCCTGACTCACAGCCCAGCATTCATTCCATGATGTCAGTCTTTATCCTTATTAATTCTATTCTTGATGGAAAACTTTACTAAAGTCACTACCATAAAGGACAAAGACAAAAATGTAGACTGTAGAAATTATTATTTTAAATATATATGTATTATGGTTATTTCTCTCCACTCTAGCTCTTTGAAATCTCAGTGCCTTTGACATCAGTACCTGAATTAGTGCCTGTTAAAGTTGCCAACCATACAGGTTGTAAGTGCTTGTCAACGGCTCCCAGCCATCCATACCCCATTATCAGGAGATCCATCCAGGTCCCAGAAGAAGATCGGTAAGCACTTCTTGTATTTGATCAATACTTGTTCTTGCCTTTGCCAAAGCTGTGTGTGTGTGTGTAATACTTTGTTAGTTATAGAATCATTACTTTCTCTTCATGTTCTTCATCTCTTAGCTTCTAATCCAGATCTACTAGTAATAACTGGCCAGTACATTTTTTATTAGGTGTTAGATGGATATTGCAGTAGGACCAAAAATCTCAGTGGTTATGATCTCAGCACATCTGCCTATGGACACCTTTGTTCTTAATACACATACTCTAATGCAGCTGCAAAACTTTATTCCAGCCTTAAGTTTGGCAGATGTTCCCTTATTCCAGAGCAAATATTAAATAAAACTCATTCTAGGCTGTTTATACACTTCAGCTCCAAAGTGATGGGTGGGACAAAGGTTCCCGGAGTCTTTGAGGAGTGACAAAACTCGCTGCATCTGAGTTTGCAGATTATCTAACCCTTCCTCTTGAGATTCCCAAATGAAAAATTCTTATTTTAAATGAAAATGACTTCAAATTAATTTGGCTTTGAAATTTTCTTAAGAGTATTTTGTGATTCTTTAGGACATGAATTATAACACGCTGAAGTGTTCTGAAATCAAAGATAGGAATCATGGATTTGGAACAAAAAGATTGAGAAACAAATAAAGGTCAAATTATAAACACTGAATAAAAACATAAAATAACTAAGCTGCATATTTATATCTAGCAAAGGTAAAGCAATTAGTGCATATGTGAGTGGCAAGTGATGGAGTAAGCTGGTGGTTATACGTTAGTTAACATTGAGCCAAGAAGATGCCTCTACCTCCCTTAAACAGAAAAGTAAGCTCATATATAAGTAACATTTATCCACAAGGTGTTCCTACTGCCCTGGCCAATGTTCTTAGCTCTATATTAAAGAAGATAGTGCTTAAAAGCTATGTTATAACAATATTTACTTTTGGTAAATAAGTTCTGTTGACAGCTAATTTGCATCATTTTAACACCAATCTTCTTAAAAAGACTATAACTAACCAAAATTACAGTTTCATTTCCAAAGTTTTCTAAATAGAATATTTGTATTATAGAATTGATATCTAATAACATGCAGTTCATAAATATGAATTAAGCTCTTTAAAACTCAACTATTTTCTACTCAGTAATTTATTCTACATTTAAAAACTGTTCCAAAGATATGATGTTTTTGAAAGCTTTTAAATCTGGTTTCTTTCTTTTCCTAGCTGTTCCCATGCCAAGAAGCTCTGTCCTACTGACATGCTGTGGGATAGCAGCAAATGTAAATGCGTTTTACAGGAGGAGAATCCACTTCCTGGAATGGAAGGTAATGATAGTAGTATAAAAGGATAATAGTGATAATAAAAATGACAATAATAGTAACTAACATTTGTTGAGTGCTTCCTATGACCAGGCAATATTGCAAGCCTTTAATATGTATTAATTCAATTAACTCATTATATCCTCACAATAATTCTACAATGTACTATTATTACCCCTTTTTGTTTACAATTACAAAGTGGACACACCACAATATCTAGTAATTTTCTCAGGGTCACACAGTTAAAAGTGATACAAGCAGTCAGATTCCAGAACCCTCTGGGCTATTACTATACAGTAAATCCACCAATGCATCATCTGCTTTTTAATATCAAAGAAAAGCCCAGAGCAACTAGAGCATCCCAAAATGTTGAATTTGAAAGGGGATGGTAACATTTAATGGAGCACTTAATCAATCACATTTTATTAATTTATTTGTATAGAAGTCTCACTAGAACATAAAGTAATTTTGGATCTCTTGGTTTCTTTTAATTATCATTTAAAAAGAATCTCAATAATTTGAAAAAAGGGAGGAATAAGAGGAATCTTTTTCTGAAACTAGGGCAAACTAAAAGCAAAATGCAGCTATTGGGTTAAGGGGAGTTGGGAACCAAATGAGACAGGCAACCACCACTGCTCATAACTCATAATGCTATGATTTCTGGTGATGAGCATTGGGCTGAAGATGAATGGATTTTTGTTTATTTTTCCAAAGAACTTGATATGATTCCACTGAAAAAATTACAAGGAATCATGCAATTTGCACCTTGCTTGTTTTAAACTATGATTTACAAGGAATCTAGTAAGGATTCAGCTCTAAGGAATCAGTCCCTAGAAACCATAAGTGACATCTTACTTTCTATATTTCTGTCTCTCACCATGAATGCTCAACCCAGGTTTTAAGGGAAATATAATGTTCATGTAGTTTAAATGCTCTTGAAGATCTTGAGTGCTATCTATATCCTTCCCATCAAGTGTTGAGCCGTACTCTGCTAGACTATACATTAGTCATGGGGAAACTCGCTGCCCACCGAGACAGCCCAGTTACCCTGCTCACACTCCTGTTGCTAGTAAAACCTAAATCTCTCTCTCCTGAGCAGCAATGTCTAATGGAATTACAGTGAGAGTCACATATATAACTTATATTTTATAGTACTTGTATTAAAAAGGTCAAAAGAAACAGGTGAGATGAATTTTCATATATTTCCTTTAATCTAACATCAAAAATTATATCATTTTAACATGCATGCAATCAATATACAATTTATTAACTAGATATTCTGAATTATTGTCCTAAGTCTTTGAACTCCAGTTCATATTTTATACTTACAGCACATCTCAATTTGGACTTGCCATTTCATGCTTGATATAGCCTGTATTACCATGTCGGATAGCCTACCTCTAGAACATCAACTTGTTAGTTCAGGTTTTACCCTATAGACTCATGTAAAACAAATATAATTCTTTCTTCATGTGAGTCATTTTTAAATAGTGTTAGAAAGTTATTGTGGAAGGCAACACACATAGAGCTTAAAGGCTCTTTTAGTCATTTCCCTGGTACACAGCTTCTGAGAGATGTACTCAGGAGGTTTGCATCCAGGTAAAATGCATTAAAATGTGAAAGGAAATCATGACTGGACAGAAGAAAAAGTTGAACTGTGTTGAAGTTGCTAAGGTGTGCCAGCCAATCCTATGGGGAGTGAAGCTGAAGCTGGGATAGTCCTTGATAGAATGTTTCAAATCGAGCTGTAGAGGCTGAGTCCTATGGATTTGTCTTTCATTGATTATGGGCAGCTTCGGGGAGGGGATGTGACTTTGGATGAGGTGGCTTCTTTCTGCTGAAGGTAATTCCTGGGGAAGGATTCAGCTGGTGCACATTGAGGGTGGGAAGAGTAGTGGGGAAAGAGAGAAGTGCTCTGAGCAGGGGGAAAGTGAGTGCTCACCACTGGAGGTGAGAGAACAAAGCATGCAGGGATGCTGGAAGAAGTTCAGCATTGTGGGGACATAATGGGAAGGAACTGGGTAGATATGAGTGAGGAAGCTAGAGAAACTCACAGGGGACTTTGTGAACGTTGTCCCAGAGCTTATATGTGATACTAAGGGCAAAGTGAAATCACTTAACTGGTTCAAGCAGGCGAGTGATGGCACCAATGAGAATTTTAGCAAAATCAACCCAATGATAGTGTTGAAGAGGATGGGCTGACCCAGGGCAGGAAAGTAGGCAGAGGACCTTTTGGGAAGTTGTAGCAATGATGGAAGTGAGAGGCACAGGGTAGCCTGGATCACAATCACTTCTAATTTTCATGGCCCATAATTCAGCTAATATGGGCCAAGTTCCTGATCACTTCTCTAATGGCCTCATCCAATGGATGACATATACTGAGCTTACTTTTCTCCCAACACCCTTTCCATACTTGTGGCTGTCAAACCAACAGCCTTTTGTACAATGGCCTCTTTGAATGAGCACATTTGAGTTAGTGAATAGAAGTCAAATTGAATTCCATCTTGTTAGATTCAGGTCACTGCTCTACACTGTTAAAAAAATAACCTCCCCCGCCCCCAAATTGGGGAGTCCTGAGTTTGTATTTTATATTCCTCAACATAGCCACAACTTCAATAATTTACTTGGAAAATTCCATCAGCTTATTGATAAGAATGATAAATAGAGCAAGATTGGGAACAGAACATATTAGTGTTCTATCATCAAACTCCCTAGGATTAAAATCAGTATATAGTACTTCACAGCATCATCCTTACCTAGTTGCTGCTTCACTCAGTTTTCCTACATCCAGTCTCTGTTACTTTTAACTTGTCTAGAAGGTCTGAAGCCAGCCTCTGCCAACGACCTTGCTGAAGTTCTGGTGAGCAACCTGGTGGGCTGTGTTTCCCTAACCCGCCTAAGAATGGAGTTGGCGCTGCCTGAAGTGTTCTGCATGAGTCTTTACCGCCACCTTGTGATCCATAAAAATCTTTATGTGCCTCTTAACTATGGCTCAACGATCTATTCTCGGCTTGCCCGAAAGTGACCTTTGCCTCAGTGGCGTATGGCTTACAAAGCTCATCTTTTTCCTCATTATAAAATTCAGAATAAAATTGCACCAGATCTAGCTTTCCAACACTGATTTCACACGACCCCTCAAAGATCACCAATCACAGAGCAGTTAAAACTATGAAATTGCATGGCATGAGATTGCCATTTTGATATAACATTCATGGTCAGATACTGGCAAGAACATATGGTTTAACCTAATGTCTTGGAATGTAGGATGGGATTCTTTAGTCTTCATACATCAGCTGGATTCAGGACCCTTTTATTATACCAAATAAATTCAACGAGCATTAATCAAATGTCTATTTTATGCTAGAACAATGAGACCTGGTCCCTATAATCCTTAGGATTTTTAATTAATGGAGGGAACAGAGAAATAGACAGAAAAATGTAAGAAGTGTAAAAAAGGACAGGATGGAAATACGTACATGGCAAGGGAACTTGGCTAAACTTGCAGAATTGGGAAAAGATGCTGGGGGAAAGAATTATTACCAGGGGAAAGTACAAGGCCAAACGCATGGGTCTGAGAGACCCTAGCATATCATGGAAACAGAAAGTACTATAATTGGTATGGATGGAACATAGGCTATATGAGGGGGGGGAGGGAGAGAGGTGAGTAGGGCTCATTTCAGTTCGTGGAGGGTCCTGCATGTCCTGGTGGGAAAACTGGCTTTTATTTTGAAAGAGAGGGGACCTTTTGAGGTACATAAAGTGGTAGTGAAGTTATTATATTTGCATTTGATAGTTTCATAGAGAATGGATCGAAGGGATGAAACTTGTGTTAGCAAATGAGTGGCAGCCATCTACACGAAAAAGACAAGGTCCTGACTGAATTGAGGCAGGGGTAGTGGTGATGGAAAAGATAAAAAACAAAAACAAATTCAGTGAGGCAGAACTGGGTGGATATAGTGATTAGGCTCAATGTGGCAGATGAGTCAAGAGTACTGGAACGATTCTTTAAATCAGGCCAGCTGGAGAGAAGCAGCTTTGGGGAAGAAACTAAACATGTACTTTGCTCCAAAACCTTCAAGAATGCTAAGGTGACATAGTCAAGTTATTCTAGAGTTTCTCTTTCATTTTTGGCAATGAATTTTAACTTGATGATTACAATTGGATACGGAGTAGTAGTTCCCCAATTGTTTTGTACACTTTCTAGGAGTGTCTGTCAGTGAAGTGTGTCAAAAACTTAGGTCCTCCCTGTCTCAGCTCATTGTATCTTCCAGCAGATATCTATGGAATCCCAGTTCATTATCACTGTTGTATCTTTTTTTAAAATCCTCATCCTAGGATATGTTCCTTATTGATTTTAGGGAGGAAGGGACAGAGAGGGAGTGAAACATTGATCAGTTGCCTCCTGTACATGCCCTGATCAGGGATTGAACCTGCAACCTAGCTATGTGCCCTGACCTGGCATTGAACCCACAGCCTTTTTGGTGTATGGGATGACACTCTAACCAATTGACCCGCCTGGCTGGGGTTTACTATTGTATCTTTTATATCAGTGTTGTGATCTGTGGTGAGAAAATACATCACTGTTTCCACCCATAGTCTGGAAGGTCTGAGGTGTATTTCTACAGTGCCAATACCTCTGTTTCTCTCCCTTGTTAACCTTCGCCTCAACACTTGGAAGGACTAGGCTCATAATCCTTAGACACCTTGTATTTTACTACTCATATTTGGTTATAAAATTTACATTTTTAACAAGGCACCAACTTAAAAATCTCCAAAAATATTACCAAGAATATACACTTTATAACATTTTTATCATGAACTAAAATAGCACATGAATTCTATATTTGTATTGTGAAATGAGAGGTGAATCTCCTTCACTGTGTGAAGATCAGGGGAAAAATTTACAAGGGAAGAGATTTTGTGACTGCAGGTTATTTAAGATTGATACAAGGTATACACTTGGGGGATCACGTTATTCCTGCTGTAGCTATCTGAGCAACACTTCTCTGTTTCTGTTTAGACCACTCTCGCCTTCAGGAACTGGCTCTCTGCGGGCCGCACATGAAGTTCGATGAAGATAGTTGTGAGTGTGTGTGTAAGACACCCTGTCCCGGGGATCTCATTCAGCACCCAGAGAACTGCAGTTGCATTGAGTGCAGAGAGAGTATGGAAAGCTGCTGCCGGAAGCACAAGGTATTTCACCCAGACACCTGCAGGTGAATGGCCTTTTTGCTTTCATGTTAACTTGACTCGTTGACATTTAATGTAAATGCCATTTTGATTCAGTGGGATTCCTTATTAAGCCATTTCTTTCAGTGCCCAGGTCCCTTTTTGATAGTAAAGTAGGAATTTGGCAACTAAGGAATAAGCAAAAGTATATAGAGGGATGACTAAATTAGGAAATCAAGAAAATCCTGCTTGCTATTATTGGCTTACGAATCTCAAACCAAAACTAGATTGATAATATGTAAACAATTATTTGTGGGGGATTCAGATCAGCAGGCTCTTTGGTTCAGTCTTTCTCTCAACATATGTTCATATATGTTTATTTGGGGGATTTTTTCTTTGAGGAAGGGGATGTCACTGAACTTATGTAGCAAAAAATGTATTGATGATTAGAACACTTAGAGGTTACTGACTGTACTTTAATAGATTTGGAATCCATGCAGTGTAACTATTCAGGATTTTCTATTGATGTTTTAAACACATATCCGAAAAATTTACTTTGAAAACTTTATCAAATCAGAACAGAGTTATTCCTTTAAATATAGCCCTGGATTCTGAATTCTCATGTTTATTTTCCTTTGCGACAGCTGCGAGGATGGATGCCCCTTTCACACCAGAATGTGCACAAATGCAAAACCAGCCTGTGCAAAGCATTGCCGCTTTCCAAAGGACAATAGGCCTACCCACGGGCTCCATGGTCGAGAAAATCCCTGACTCAGCTTTGTTCCCAAGTTCCCCATCCTTGTCATTTTAAACAGCATGCCGCTTTGCCAAGTTGCTGTCACAGTTTTTCCCCCCTAGGTGTTGGAAAAAATTCATTTCCCATAATACCAGATGAATCCAGACCAAGCTTCCATTAAATACCAGCTGAGGATTCCCTGGTTCACTAACAGTTGTCTTCTAACTGAAGGTGCCTCTGCACACCAAGGAGTGGAGAAGAGGGAGCCTGTGTAACCCTTTCTGTGTGTTTGGTAAATGAAAAAGGTTTGATTGTCATGGAATGACAAGTGTCATGTGACTGATTACTCACAGAAGATGAGGCAGTTCGAATAATCTCTGTGTCCTTTGCTCATTGCAAGTCTCTTGTGAATTATTCTAATTCTTTCTTACGCAGACTTTGATGTGTATGATCAGCACTGACTTTCTGATTACTGTCCAGCTCGTAGTGTCCAGTTTACCAAACTCCTGTCTGTTGTTTTATATTTAAGTGTATTTAAAGAAAATAAACGCCATTATTCAAGCCATAGAATTTTGTGTTATTTAATATGCTTCCATTCTAATTTTTATGCTAAAGAAAAAACTATTTTGAAGAGAGAAAGGGCCCTGGCTGGTGTGGCTCAGTGAATTAAGTGCCAGCCTGTAACCAAAGGGTTGCCAGTTCGATTCCCAATCAGGGCACATGCCTGGGTTGTGGGCCAGGTCCCCAGTTGGCAGTGTGTGAGAGGCAACCACACACTGACATTTCTCTCCCTTTCTATCTTCCTCTCTTCCCTTCTCTCTAACAATAAAAAATAACATCTTTAAAAAAAGAAAGAGAGAGAAAGGAATTTAGAAGTGGAGAGGGTGGAGAGAGACAGGAGCACAACAAAACAACAGTAGTTTTGGAAACCCCAAGGAGTGACTCTCAGAAGGTTTAGATGCTAAACAAGGATAAATAAATGTGACCACCCAAGAATCAGCTGGAAACCAATCTTTCCTTTGATATTCAGTTTAACTTGACCCGCATACAATGGTGAAGGAGAGTCCACTAAAGCCCGTGACATCTTTGGATCTGTCCTAAAACTAACTGAAACTATGTTTTGGTTAGTGGCTGTATCTTCCTAAGTGCCATTTAGATGGAACTGTTTTCAGGAATTCTGAGCTAGGACAAAACTAGTCGTGGTCTGGCTTTGCACTTCTATCAATGAAACCACTCCCCCTGTTTCCTCCTCAACCCCCAGTGACCACCAAGAAATTTGTACTTGGATTCTGAGGCTGGGTCTGACCTGGGGTGGGGTTAGTCCTCAGGGGAGAGGTGGGGTAACTAGCCTATTGCCTTATTAGAACTCACTGATCATTGTACAGGAGTATTTGTCATACTAATAGCTTTGGTATGTGGGCAGATAATTCTCAACTTGTTTCAAAATAAAAATATGTAAAAAAAAATCCCCAAGAGCTTAACACAAATACAATAAATGCCAGTGATGTGTGATATCCCTAATCATCTAAGCCACAAGGCCAGAAAATTATTAACATGACAGCTCAGATCATAAATCTGTGACTAAGCAGTGTAGAGGGAGGCTGTTTACAGATGGAAACGGATTGGACAGCATAATTCAGAGATGGGTGAGATTAAAGTGCCATTTGAGATACTTGATAAAGGATATGATACAATCTATTTTAAGGCTTCTAAGGGAAGCAATGGATTGGTGAAAATGGTAAGCTTAATGGATTTGGTCATTTGATCAAGAAGAGCTAGACTTTTTTAAAAAATACTTTTGATTTTTATTGTTGTTCAAGTGTAGTTTTCTGTTTTTTCCCCCACCCCTCCCCACTACCCTCTCCTGTTTCCATCCTCCTTGTTATTGTCCACGTGTCCTTTATAGTTGTTCCTGTAAACCCTTCACCCTTTCCCCCACTATTCCCTCCCACCTCCCCTCTGGTTACTGTCAGTCTGTCCTTAATTTCAGTGTCTCATTATATTTTGCTTGCTTATTTGTTTTGTTGATTAGGTTCCAGTTAAAGGTGAGATGGTATTTGTCTTTCACTGCCTGGCTTATTGTAAGTAAATTTGACAAAGTCTAGCTCTTCTTTCATTACCCAGTGTGAGAACAATGTTTTGCATATAGTAGGTGACTGATAAATAATAAAGTATTGCATTGGTTTTGTGATCAGGGAATAGGAATTCATCTGCCACTGGGTTGCCCGAGATGAACTCTTATTCTCCAAGGCCTCTCTCCATCTGGCTTTTCAACATTCAGTGTCTTGCCAAAGTTTCTTCACAGTAGAGTCATTGGCTTTCAAGTGGAAAGGCTCCAATAGGACATGCCCCATTGCAAAAACACTTAGTAAGTTTCTGCTATCTGTCATTTACCGATATCCCATTGGCTAAGCAAGTTGCGTGGTCAAGCCCCAGAGTCAATGTGGGAGGGGCTTAAACAAGGGTGCAAATATTGGACAGTGGTTCACTGAAGGCCACCAATGTAAATCTCTCATAAAGGCTGGTTCCCGTCTCTAGCAACACAGGGAGCGCTGTTAGTCTATTATTCTACAGGAGGTGAACCCTGGTTCATGTTTTCCTGCTTCCAATACAGAGTCCAGGACCAAATCAGGCTTTGGTCTGATTACCATTTTGCATTTGGGTTCTGTTTCCTATACATGGAAAAGTGTTCATGTTCTCTTAAAAGTCACAGCTATAACATTTTAATTTTTTCACTTGATATCTCTTATTTTTCCATTTAAAGCAGAATGATGAGCGAGGAGTCTTAAAATAGTAATTGAAAAGATCATCTTGGCTACAAGTCTGGCTCAACATCAAGTTCATTTTCCCTAATAAGGTCCTCTGCCAGTTTGCTCCTGTCTTCACAGGAAATGCCACTCTTCTCCCAAGTGAACCACTCCCCTTCCCTTCCCCCATATAATTATACAACAGTTTCCACTGGACAGTCAGCACCTGTCTCTGTACCTTGCTCACATTGTTCTTGGAATGGTCTTGCTCCCAACAGATGCAGGAGTGCCTTTTACCTCTACTAGCCAAATGCTGGCAACTAGAAATACTCCTCCCCTCTAAACTCCTAGTATTTTTTTAATTCATCTTATAGTACTTATTACTTCCCACCTTTTATCATAGATATTTACATATGCTTTAACTCTGTCTTAGTTCCTTGGGAGTAAAGCTCATGCCAGACTTTCCTTGCCTTATGCCTTAGATAGCAGGCTCTCAAAGCAACTCTGTTGCCTTCCCATTTCAACATCCGGGAGAGCTAATATACATACGTGTTTACAAAGAGCTGAGTTTCAAGGGAAATGATCTCCATGTTTATTTTATACCTTCTCCATTTATAGGTCATCTTATATTGCAACTGGTACTGATTGCCTTCATATTTTACTAAGTGTAATCAGAATACACTGCATGTATTTTAGTCTATCTTTAGTGGCTTCTGAGAAAATTCTCTAAAGGTATACCTTGACTCCATACATTCAGGCAGAACACTATAATTAGAATTATCCCCAGATTTATAGCTTAATTGGGCTACAATTTTCTTTTGACTTTTAGAAAATATCCTTAAATGGAGACTTTTGCTTAAGGTTGAACTTATTACAAATGGAGTTTTGTACCCATGTGAGATTGTGAACCATGTACAGAATCATGATTTATATACCTTTTAATACTCAGAGCCTAGGTTGGAGATTGGAGCATGATGAATGTTCAATGTTTTCAGACTTTGTTGAAACAGCCTGAGATTTTCTCAACCCCTCCCCCACAGAGACTCAGCAACAGTGTGCCTTTATGAATATATATGTATAAAGATCAGCCTATTCTACGGTATTTAAAACACAAAGAACCTTTCAAGAAAAGTGAATTCCTTTATAATATTGGTAAAAGGTGTATAAAAGCTAGGAAAGATTAAAAGTTTTTAAAACAGAGACTCTGTTTAATATTCCTTGTATTCCCCACAAAGCCTTTTACAGGGTAGGCACTCAGTAAATGTTTGATGCTAAAGATAGAAAATATTTGCTCTGTTTTGAAAAAAGATCACAACTCTTTCCAAGGAGTATTGACATCAAGATCTTAGAAGATTCATGGTAGAATTTGAAAAGTGTGTTGTGACCAGCACTATGGCAGTGGCAAACCAGGGGCTCAATAAATAAATGAGGGCTTAAACCTCATCAATACCTTTCAGGATGTCTGCCCACATTCTTTGTCTTAACCTAATGCAAAAGTGAAAAGGAGACCAAAGCAATATTGTATACCACCTGATACTGATGGTGTTCTTTATGAAGCTGAATGCAAATTATTAAGCTTGAATAAGTATTCTTGAATCTTCATCATCTTTATGCATTGATGCTTCAATAACACAGGGCAGGGTATCCATCCCTACCTGTGCCTTAGCTAACTCATTAATACACTTCATATCCTACTACCAAAATGCACTTTGAATTATATCACTGCATTGTAATTTTTATAAGGTACACTCTACAAAATATTTTCAATACATTTTATTAGGAATATAATATGTGTCAGGGACTGTGCTGGTGTTGGATGTAGAACTTGATTAGTACAACGAAAAGTTATTCAGTATCTATTACTAGGCACAGCCCCTGCCTGAGTTTACTATCTGGCTGGGAAGGCAGATTTTTAACAAGCAAATACAATGGTCAGTTTTCAGAAAGAAGTCTATGTGAGATTCCAAGAAGACACAAATCTTCAAGGATCAGGCTGAGGAGCAATGGGGACAGCAGCCAGGCAAACAACTTGAATATCACTTGATAAATGCTATACCAGCAAATGGCCAAAGTATTATCAAAATACAGAAGGGGGAAGATTTAATTGTCTCTAAAGATTTGGGGGGAGTGTCAGAAAAGAGCTGAAATCTTCAGGTATGAATAAGGTTTCTACAGGCTTAGAAAAGATGCTGGTGATGATGTCGATCGAGTAAGGCATCCGTTCCCGAAAGTATGCAGGGCAGGGCTGGGGAACTTCAAGTACCAACAAGGAAGGGTGTATCCCACCACTCCCACTGATTCATTAGCCTTTTGGCCAAGTACCTCCATAGCCAGTTGAACGAGTTTGAGTGAGAGTTGATATTTCAGGTCAGACTTCAAATTATTTTTCTCCAGAGTGTACGGTTGCAAGATAAAACACAAAATGCCCAGTTAAATTTTAAGATAAACGATGAAAAATTTTTTTATAAAGTCCCTCATATTTGGGACATACTTATATAAAGAAATTTATGTGATTAAAATTTTTTAATTTTTTATTTGATTTATTTGTACATTTTCATTTGCTACATCAGGGAACCCTACCAGAGTGGTATGAACCAGTACTGCTCTGCTGTGGCACAGACAACTGCCACTAATACCCGACCCTTACCTTCGGAAGCCACAGAGAACAGGCTTTGAGAAAAGAGACGCTGTAACTAGGCAACCAAGATTCGAACCCACCTAACCGTTAACAGGATTCAAGCGTAGAATTGCGATGCATTCTGGGAGTTAATTTTCTAAATTCGGGTTCGCCTTCACAGGCCACCGGACTACAACTCCCAGCAGCCCTTAAGGGTCGCTGCGAGGCACCCTGGGAATCCTGTCTACACATCCCGCGAAGGGCCCTGGAGGGCTGCTTGTGTAACGAGAGAGTAGGGCCGATTTTGAGATTCGCAACATATTAGAAATTCATATAAAAGGTTAAACCGAAGACTAATGCTATCAATACAGAGACAACAATTCTTCCGTAACGCCGTGCAGACACGTGCAGGCGCAGGGCTGTTACATCCCAAGCTGAAGGGTGGGGACTGAGCGCGTATTTTGCACGTGATTCCAGTGCCTCTTTGTTATTGGCTGTTTCGGGGGCGCGGCGCTCGGGCGCGGGCGCCTCGGATTGGTGTTTGGGAGCCGCGGGGTGGGACTCCAACCGCTACCGCGGGAGGTCCGGACACTGGCGGCCATAGGACTCGCCGGTAAGTGCGTGTCTGACCTCTCCGTGCCGGCGTTCTCAGCCGCTTCCGGGTTGGACTGGACAGTTCCCGTGGGAGCTTGGCTGGCTGTGAAGGGAGTGAAGCCGGCCCGTCTTGAGGCTGAGAAGTCGGGGTCGAGGGTCTCTAGACTCAAATATGCCTGAGGATGCGCTGGGGCAGACTTCCTAGAGCGGGGTCGTCCCTCTTTTGGCACTGGCGCTCCCCAGTGTCCTCTCAGTGAGGGAAACCGGGGCAGTGCCCAGGGACTGGTGGGTGGAAGCACGCCCCCTTGACCACAGTCTCCCGTCGCGTCTCCTTCAGTCGCCTCGGGAACCTCTGCCGCTAATTTACTGCTCAGGGGTTCCTTGACCAGGGTCGAGAATTTGCTGCTGTCTCGCATTTGTCACTTAAGTAGCTGGGTGAGGACCTTGGACAAATCGCTCAACTTGTCTGGGTTTTTATTTGTAGAATAAGAAGTGTTTACTAGATCTAGACTCTCATTGGCTTTAAAATCTAAGATTTTGTGATTGTACCGTTCTTTGAGCTTTTACAACGTAAAGGTGATAGGCGTGATAACCTGATGGAAGTAGGCAGACTCCACAGAACATTGCAGGTTGATGAAAAACTCTGATTTCATTTGGTTCGTTACTGTTTTCATTATCACTTATCGTTTTAAATAGACTAGAACTGGAAATTCAAGTTTAATTGGCAAACCACAGTTAATATGTTAGTGAAGCCACTTAAATACAAACTTGAAGAGTCTCAATATTTGATAATATTGAATCTGAATTAGTAAATTCAGGTCAACAAACACTTAGAGAGTATTTCTGAGAATATATTTAAAATGTAGATGAATTTGCTGGAGAGAATAGGCAACACTTACACCTGCAGTTAATTTGCGTTTTCTGAGTATTGCAGGATAAATTGGAAACTGAGACGGTTAGGATGGCTTCCCATTGTGTGGTTGAGTTTCTGGAGGCATGGAAATCTCATTTGTAAAGCTGAGGAGGAGTTTCAGTAGGTTTCCAATACGCTTGAGCTTCAAACGTCTTAAGAATTTTGTAGTACTGAATATTGAGTGGGCATTTACACCGTTAAGAATCTAGGAGTCCCCTGAGATAATTCCTACTTTAGATGTAGAAAATGGCCCCAGATTCAGCCCATCTCCAGTTTAGTCTTTATCTTCAGACTCCAAACTGAGAGGAGGGGCACTGATGGCACACAGGTGCATGTAACTGAAAGACATGTTAAGAAAATGAAGGGAGGAGTTTGGTGATCACCATCCTTGAATAAAGGAGAAAATGTGGATGTCTGCAGCATTTGTGGCATTTGGAAAAGCAGCTCTCAAAAAGACAGCTGTAGGTCCAGGTGTATTTTCGTGTGAACCACAAAGATAATACTAGCAGAACTTTATGATATTCATTGAATCAATGGCTAAGTTCTTGAGTGAGGTTGCCACACTTTCTGTAAAAAGCCCTAATATGTAATTCTTGAAATGAACTGGTTTCAGTGGCAAACCAGTTAGAATGGCAAATTATTATATACTATGGTATTTTTTTTAATTATATGTAGTGGGGTTTTTAAAGCAAAATTAAGATATAAGGACATTGCAGAATGTGGTTGTGTATGGCACATAGTAAATGCTAAGCAAGTAAATGTCAAATTAGTACATTCATGGTAAGATTTGCTTTATTTCTAGGGGGAAGCTAACAAAGTTGCATTAATGCATTAATGTTAAAACTATTCATATCTGGATTTGCAATATGGAATGTATTTTCTCTGAGCTGAGATCTTCTTTTACTCTCTTTTCAGGTACTACACAACACATACCTTAACTGAGTTGCTCTAAGGACTAATGCCTAAACTGTCTCAGCATGGCTTATCAAGGAGGAGGCGGCCACGGCCACGGCCACGGTCCCACAGCTGCGCTCTGCCACGTTAGCCCTGGAGATACTTTCACATGTAGAACTGGGACCCATAGTATATGCATGGTGTCAGACTTTTTCTACCCAAATATGGGCGGCGTGGAAAGCCACATTTACCAGCTCTCTCAGTGCCTGATTGAAAGAGGACACAAAGTCATAGTTGTCACCCATGCTTACGGAAATCGAAAAGGCATCCGTTACCTCACTAAAGGCCTCAAAGTCTATTACTTGCCCCTAAAAGTTATGTACAACCAATCTACAGCCACGACCCTCTTTCACAGTCTGCCACTGCTCAGGTACATATTCGTTCGGGAGAGAGTCACGATAATCCACTCACATAGTTCCTTTTCTGCCATGGCCCATGATGCTCTCTTCCATGCCAAGACAATGGGGCTCCATACAGTCTTCACGGACCATTCCCTTTTTGGATTTGCTGATGTCAGCTCGGTGCTTACAAACAAGCTTCTAACTGTATCTCTTTGTGACACAAACCACATAATTTGTGTCTCTTATACTAGTAAGGAAAACACTGTGCTAAGAGCAGCACTGAATCCTGAAATAGTGTCCGTCATTCCTAATGCTGTAGATCCTACTGACTTCACTCCAGACCCATTTAGAAGGCATGATAGTATAATCACTGTTGTTATTATCAGCAGACTTGTTTACAGAAAAGGTAATGAAACGTTAGCTACAATTGCACTGCACAGACGTTTTGTAGAAAGCTGTTTTGTAGAGTACTTGTATGTAAGAATTGTTTGGCTTTTTAGTTTGTTTTATGGGCTTTTTAAAAGATTTTATTTATTTTGAGAGAAAGGGGAAGGGAGGGAGAAAAAGGGAGAGAAACATCAGTGTGTGGTTGCCTCTTGCGTGCCCCCTACTGGGGACCTGGCCCACAACCCAGGCATGTGCCTTGACTGGGAATTGAACTGGTGACCCTTTGGTTCACAGGCTGGTACTCAGTCCACTGAGCCACACCAGCCAAAGCTGTTTTATGGTTTTATGGCTACTTTGGCATTAAATATAGCAAAGAAAGGTCAAATATTGTTTTATATGTTCAAAAAGACATTTTTGGAACAGTGGTGAATGCTGCCCCCCTCAACCTTTGATGTTTTAATAGCTACTTAAAAATAAAACCAACCTGATGCCCTTTAACAAGTCAGGTCTTTTTAAAAGTTAAAATAGCCCTGTGTGTGTGGTAAGAAGTACAGGGCAAGCCTACCATCAATTTCTAGTTGCAAAAGTAATGCCTTTTCTTTGCAGATATTTTGAAAATTAAGGAAAGCACAAAGGTAAAAACTAAAATCAGCTGTTACTGTACTATTCAGGGATGACGAGTAAATATTTTATAGCTTTCCTGTCTTTTTAATGCATATACTCAAAATATTTGAGCTTGTTCTGCACATTACTGTTTTGTGGCTTGCATATTTCATTTCATTATAGCTAAGACAATTAGTAACATTGGCAGGTAAGTGGTGAAGGAAGGAGCTCGATTTGTCCCATTGTGTGATGGAAGATAAGCTACGTAACATCTTTGGGTCTCATTTTTTTTCAATTGTGTCATTTGGGCAAGAATGGGGATCCTGTGAGGGTTCAGTGATGTATTCTCTAAAGTACTTAGCCCAGTTTGTACTTGATGAGTGTTTGTTGTCATCAGGGAGGACTTTTTAGTGCCTCTGCAGCTCTTGTGGACACTGCAGTAGAATTCGGAGAGCCTCATTTACTAAGTCTGAAACAGTTTGGTTAATTCAAACATAAATGTTCTGGATGCGCTTTGAAATCCTATCTAGTAATCAGAATTAAACTAAGGAATCATTAAAATGATAATATATAACCTCCCCTTAAATATTTGAATTCAACTCAAAATTATTATTTTTAATCATCACCCAATGATATGTTTATTGATTTTAGAGAGGAAGGGAGAGAGAGAAACATCAATGTGAGAGAGAAATATCAATCAATTGCCTCCTATATGTGTCCCGATGGCGGGGGTGGAACCCACAAGCTAGGTATGTGCCCTGACGGGATCAAACCTGTGGCCTTTTGGTGTATGGCATGGTGCTCCAATCACCTGAGGTACCTGGTCAAGGCTAAATTCAACTCAGAATCTTATTAACGTGCCCCAAATTTGCCAATAGTTTGATGTAAGCCTGCAGGCTTGAGAGCACTGGCCCACTGATTTAAGCTGCACCATCTCTCCTGCACAGATCCCTTCACAGAGCATCATTTGCATTTGCCCATTTGGTGGTTTTAAATGCAGTGGGAACCTAAAGTCATACGAAGTAGCATGCTCCTAGGTTTTCATTTGTTTTTGATTTTATAGGGTGGGTTAGGACACCCTCTAACTGACGGGCTTTTTTCTGTGACTTTATTGAATTTCTCAAATGGTTCAGCTTAGTTTCAGAGAAACTCATTTTGCTGGTTTCTGTGCTTTTTAATTAAATTACCCGACATAGTAACAAGTGCAGCAGCTCTCAAACAGGTTTGTAGACAACACAGCTGATTCTTGGTAAGTGTGAAGCGAAGCAGCAGGGTTGGAAGTGCAGCAGTCCGTGCGCTAGCGAGTGGCCCCAGATCTGCTTTAGCCATTGTAATGGAGAGGTGTGGGTGATCAGGCTCTTAAGCAGAGGTTGTTGAGAAAAGTATTACTGACCTGCGTTTGATGAGGTGAAAGCAATGACACGCTGTCATTCTCTAATCGAGAAGATGTCATGGACCAGCATTCTGTATTCTGAATTCCTCGGGATATTGCTCATGTGCTTGTTGTAATTAAGAAAATGTGTTTAAAATGTTTTTTGATCAAATAGCATACCTTTGTGGGATAGCTAGCTAAGAAAGGATGATGCATGGGTGGTCAAGGATCAGAGTAAAATTAACTACCTGTACAACAATTAAACGTGTTACCTATACCTCACTAATTATGGTATCTTCACCAGCAGGGTGAAGTTACAGCCTTTCTTGTTCTCAATTCAGTAATTTAACAAGTACTTACTGAACCTTCTCCATATGCCAGGCATCATGCGAAAAATGACATTCTGAGACAGAATGGCCACATCTGTAGCCCCAAAATGAGTAGTTGTATTAATGGTCCATTGATGATTAACAAATTAATTGCCTCAGGTATTCATTTGGACCAAATATCAAAGGCCCACGGGAATGTATTGAGTAAGGGACAGGGTAAATCGAAATTCCTATCACCCAGTTTTCCTGGATGGCTTCTCCCTTTTCTTGAGCCCCTTTTTTGTGCAGTTAGGGTTTCACAGTGCTCCTGGGAACGGGCAGGCATGTCCCACTTCTCGGTGTAGTGGTAATGTGTGTCCTGCAGTTGATAAAGCCCGTGCATGGCTCACTGCTTCACTGGACTCTCCCATCAACTGTAGGGGACATGTTAGCTGTTGGCAAAGAAACCGAGTCTCGGGGAGGGAGAGTAATTGCTCAATTTACCCAGTAACAGAGATGACAAGCACGAGTTCAGCTCTTCCTGAGGAAAGGTCTCCTGCTCCTCCGCCCCCAGCCCAGCCGCCATTATCTTAGTTAGAGATTCAGAAGAGTCTTTAAAATATTGATAGGCTTAACTTTAAAAGCAGTACAAATCAGGAATTTTCCTTGTCCATTTTGGGTGACTGTGGAGAGTGGAAGTCTTTTTGTATGTTCCATTGTGTTAGACTCTTCTTACAGGCACTAGCACATTTTTACTGTGGGGGAAAAACCCTTTATTTTTAGAATAATTTCATAGATAATTGACAAAATCAGTTCCATTTCATATAAGGTACCTGTCAGGATTAAATGACATACTGTATTTAAAGTCTATTGCCTGACATAGGAAGCGTTAGGAAACGTTAGCTGTTATCAGTAATTATGGTTATTGCTCTGTATGTTTTCATTTGAAGAATGGGTTCTTAACCTTTGTATTATAAGGGAGAGAGGGGAAAGAAAATGAAAGTTATAGGACAATAAGTGTTAAAAGTCATTAATCCTTTTATCCAATTGCTAGATTTGGTAATGGACTTGAAAAAAGGTAAGATTTTAATGAGAAGCCTTCATAATTCAGAAAAGACATGTGAATTTATGTTTGCTAATGCAATTATTTTGAAGATAGAAGCAGAGTTCACTTAAGTCCTATCTTCAATTATTTAATAAAAACGACTTGTATATATTATATCTTCTACCATTTTTTTTTATAATTGATCTGCCCATACTTGGGTAGATTGATAGTGTGATTCTCATGTGTGTGTATTTCTCAATAAACTAACTGGGTTGATTTGCCTTTTTACTTTATAGTTTGTAGTTGTTAATTGGTTAACTTCTCAAATAGTGTCAGCATTGCTGTCACTTTCGATAGCCACATTCAGACTAGTAGGACATGATTTATTGCTTCACATTACCTGAGGTTGTATTTACATATTGTAAGAAAAGTGTTTCATTAGAAAAAAAGGAACAAAGATGCACTCTTCTGTGGAATATAATGGTCTGGCTGACGGTCCCGTCACCCTCATTTACTCTCCTTCCCAGGGAAGTGGGCTATAGCGGGCTTGGGTGGGCATAGTATTTTGCTGATACCATAGTATTCACTGCAGAATCCTCTGTATAAATTGCATTCTGTGCAAAGTGGAGATGGCACGTATACTTGGTTGCTTAGCCCTTTCCTGTGGCAGGAAGTGGAATCATAGGGTAGTAGAACTTTATAGCTGAAAGAGACCTTGTCCTCTAGGTACACAGGTCTCAATATCCTTTATCAGGAAACTCCCATGAAAAACAGCTTGACTGTTAAAATGCCAGAACAAGATCTAGATTTCCAGTCAGCTGTCCTGCTCTATAGAAAACTTTAACTCAAATGTTAGCTACCTCAAATACCTTTTCTAGAAGTGGCCAACGTGTAAACAGGTGAATAACTTAAAAAACATTATGCTGAAATGAAGCAGAATAGTACACATATTGGGTGTCTGGAAGGCAACAATGGATGTCAGTGTGTGTACCTTCAAGAACTGCAACTCTTGGAGGACCCCTGGCAGTTTGTGAATATTCTCTCCCAGGAAAGGTTTCAGAGAATTCATTTCTCTACTAGGAGGGCATAGCTAATACTTTTCAAAGTGAGTGGAATCTTAGCTCTGATGATTTTTTTAAAGGTTAAATATAAATATCTCCAACATTTAACTTTATTTTCTATTTATAGGAACCGATTTGCTTAGTGGTATAATACCTGAACTCTGTCAGAAATATCGAGATTTAAATTTCATCATTGGGGGAGAGGGACCAAAGAGAATAATCTTGGAAGAAGTACGGGAAAGATACCAGCTACATGACAGGTATTGATGGATTCCATGTCATCTTGGGTGAGAAAATATCAATTACCTAAATGCAGTTTTTGCTACATGCCTACATTAAGTGGGCTGCTTCCCCTACATATATTTGGTGTAGAAATGTAGCGCAAGGCCTATTTTTTGAAATGTATATAAAGTTGCAACCCCTAGCTAAATTCACAATTTCACTTTTTTCATTAGCCCACTATCACTTGACTTTATGGGGCAGTGATTGGAGGCACTCTGGAAAGTACAAAAACTCAGATACTTCGATTGGAAATGTTTGTAGATAATGAAGCCATACTGAGTTGTGATTTAAATAACATGGCCCAAATGATGCTAGTTCCTCTGCACATACAGATTTGAACATTTCTCTTCCTCAGTAACTTAGATAACATGCAAGGGTTGTGCCTGTCAGTTTAAAGGGGGCTTTCTCCTATTTAGAAATGACACTAACATTTACTCATCAAAGTGTATTACTGTTTTCATTAAATGTAAACTCATTTTGGAAACGATGAAATTGGATATGTGATAAAAGTTAGAACTATGTTAGCTGTATGAGTTTTAACCAAACAGCTTATTAATAAGACTGTTTCTTTTAGGTCAGAGTTTGGCAATATTAATATTTTGAGGAGAAAAGCATTAGAACCAATAAGAATCTAAGTACAGCGTCCAGCAGAAGTAATGCCTGCTTGAGTGTGGTTGGTAGGGTAATAACATGGGTGTAATAATTTATAGTTTCAATTTGCACATTTCAGCTAAAATGTCATATGGTGTGCGTGAGTGTGATGTTGTTATGATGCAGAATTTCATGCTTATGATTTTGTAATAAAAGGTTTTATAATTAAAAGAGGGATGTTATTTGTTCCAGACCCTGTATAATATGAATAACACACTTGGCTTATAAATTATATTTTTTTTTGTAGTGTGATTTTCACTGTCCTCTTTCTTCTCTCATTTCAAAAATCAGAGTGCGTCTCTTGGGAGCCTTAGAACACAAGGATGTTAGAAATGTCTTAGTTCAAGGACATATTTTTCTTAATACTTCTCTTACTGAAGCATTCTGCATGGCAATTGTGGAAGCAGCCAGTTGTGGTTTACAGGTAAAAAGCTTTGAGGGCTTGCATCATTGGGGTTTCTGTACGTGTATTTTAAAAACTAATCAGACATTCTGTAGTAATTTTTTAAGTTGGGTTTGCTTATTTTCCTGAGACATGAATTACACTAGACCATGTGTTTTTTTCTTTTTCTTTTTAAGGTTGTAAGTACCAGGGTTGGTGGAATTCCTGAAGTTCTTCCAGAAAATCTGATTATTTTATGTGAGCCTTCTGTAAAATCTTTGTGCCAGGGATTGGAAAAAGCTATTTCCCAACTGAAGTCTGGAGCATTGCCGTCTCCAGAAAAAATCCATGACATAGTAAAGACTTTCTACACCTGGAGGGATGTTGCGGAGAGAACTGAAAAAGTATGTCACCTGTCAAGAAAAGGGTATTTGAAGATTGTGTCTGAATTCCTGATGTTTTATGCACACAGTGGCTTTTTCTTATACATGCTTATCATTTCTGTTGTATTGCTTAAGTTAACGAAGCCTCTTCCAAATGAAAAGTGAACTGCGTACTGTTGGCATGTGCTAGACCTTACCTTTCTCATCAAATCACTGCATCTGACACCTGAAAGTAGCAGTAGTGCAGTCTACTCCTTTCATTAACCTGGGCATAAAGAAGTTACAGAATTTCCCAGAAGTCGCAGCTATTAGAGGCAGAACTAATATTCAGCCTACTGCGAGACATTTTCTTGAGGCTGTTTATCATTCTAAAGTGTATAGGTCTATTAGAAGATGCATGGTTTTTCTTTAGTCTAATTGCAGCAAGTCTAGAATTTGCAGATATTTAATTCAGACTGTTTTCTAAAACTCGTGCATCACCTCTGCTGAGTACTGTGATGTTCTACTAGAAAAGGGTTTGCGCATCTTTAGGCTGATTGAGAACATAGTAAGTTAGAATTCAAAATGCATATGACAAATGTTGGAAGTACGATTGCAGATAAAAAGCAGCAGAATTTCCAAAAGGACAGGTCAGGGCATAGATTAATACCCATAGGTGGGAGAGTATGAGTGTGGGAAATGCTTCCTGGTTTCAAGTTAGGGGCTTTATTTATTCTCCTCAGCTTTGTCCTTTGTTAATCTCCTTACTTCATCTGCTTCATGCCTCTTATCACCACTTAACACTGGATGGAAACACTCTACTTCTTAGTATATAGAAATTATGAACCAGGAGGTCATTCAGTTGGGAGCATGGAGAAGTTTGGACTCTGCTTTATGCTCTCACTGTAGGCAGTGGAGCAGCTAGCTAGTTTCCAGCCAGAAGTACAGAGCAAGATGGAGTAGCTCAGTGAGCAGAATAGCTCTTGACTGGAAGGCTCTCTTACTTGGTTTCAGTTCTCAATTCCTATACATAAGATGAGGTCATATTTGAATATAACTGCAGAGAAACTCTTTTATCTCTTGTCCATTGAAATAGGAGATATTTGAGTTAAGAGTTTTGACTGAAATGTCTCTGAGACACTCCCACCTTCTAGAAGTTTTGCAGTATCTCCACCCGTATGAAATAGCTACCCCTTTCCTTTGGAAATTGGAGTGTAGCACTGATCAACTGCTGGGAGTACATGTCAGAGTCACCAAGGAAGCCTTTCAGGAGCTTTTCATTCCATCTTCCTGCCCTCCTGCCCTCCCTCAACCGCTCCCTAGGTTCTAATATGACCCTTACTAGAATGGTTGGCAGGGTTATTTGGTCAGACAGGTTTTCTTTCTTTCTTTCTTTCTTTTTTTTTTTAAGTGATACTCTATCTGCTTGATAACCATAGCTCTATAAGTTGTTCCTGCACCTTTTTGATTGACATCATGTGAACCTTGGACGTTTGAGCTACTGTAGATACTAAGTTTGGGTCAAAGAACCCTGGTGACAGTATGTCAGCATATGTTAAAGGAGCGAATTAGGATTTTTTTTAACTGCAAATTTTCATTTAGCTCTGCTTAAAGTAATAGTAAAACATCTGCATTTTTTCCTGTTTTATACTCCATGGTAATTTATAGTATGCATTTCAGAAAAAACTTAATCCTTGTGTGTAATGGGTTGTCACACCTATCACTCTCTTCACAGTAGTAAATGACTTTGTCACTTAAGATTGTAAAGTAATGGACCTAGAAATAAAGGTGGACTTACAGGTCAGTTTGCAGTGGCTCTTTTGGTTCTGCCTGGTCCACACAGGACATTTTGATTGTTTTCAACGCTTCTGCCTTAGTGTAACAGTGCTTTTTAGAAAATTGAACAGTTGTCATTCACCAGCCTCAGCATAATTCTCAACATAATTCTGATTAAATAGTATTCCAAGTGTCCTCGAAGAGCTAGATGAAAATATCCTGTATCTTTCAAAGGCCATTAGCCTGCAGAATTTGTACTGCACGTGGTAACTCTCTTGAGTTCAAAAAGACATTGTTTACAGATCTGATGCATGAGAATGGGCACCTGTAATGCTCAAGTGCAATTGAAAAATCAATGCTTGCCCATTTGATGTGTTCAAAATAAGTATGTTTTCAGATCTTGTTTTTTTCCCAAACTATTTGTGAGTTTAGTGCTTACGAACACTTTGAAAAACAAGCCACCGACTACCAATTCTTAGCACTAAACTTTGTTTTCTTTGCCAGTTCTTGACCTATACCATGTACCAAGAGTGCCCCATCTCTTTGCCCTTGCTTTTGTGTGGAACCCATGAAATGTTTCTGCATGTTCTCACCATCTGTGCTCAGCAGCATGGCCTCATGTGGCTGTAGGAAAGAAGAGCCGCTCTGTACCCAGAGAGAAACCCACTAGAGTGTCACTGATTGTGGCTGATGTCTACCAGACCACAGGGAGAGCTTTTCAGCCGAGCCAAGGAATCTTAGAAGGCCAGCCCTGCTTCGGGGAGTCACTGCTGAATTAAATGCGGTCTCCAGAGAGGTGACCTGAGAAGCAGCTCCACCCTCTCAGGTCTTTAGAATTCTCATAGTTGGTTTAAAATTCATGGTGACTCCCCTAGGCGACAGGAATCGTGGCATGTTCATCTTGGGATTCCACGGCTTCTAGCCCGGTATTTTGTCCAGAATAAGCACTCCATGAGTGTTGAATCCGAAGGCAATAATTAACCGTAATGAATGTCATTAACTGCGTGATTCCTATAACAACAACAATGAAATGCAAGCGACTTCTGTTTACATCTCTAAAATGGTCTTGCTCGTTCTTTATTGTGGATCAGAGCGCTCATTCTCCGTCTCTCTCCCACCAGGTGTACAACCGCGTGGCAGGAGAAATTGTGCTACCAATGGACAAGCGGCTGGACAGACTCATCTCTCGTTGTGGCCCAGTAACGGGCTACATTTTTGCTTTGTTGGCTGTATTTAACTTTCTCTTTCTCACTTTGCTGAGATGGATGACACCAGATTCTATCATTGATGTTGCCATAGATGCCACAGGGCCAAAGGGTGCCTGGATTCATCAATATCCTTATAGTAGAAAACGGGACAGGAATAATGAGATGCCTAAAACCAGGTAGAAGAAAGCCTGGATCGGAAGATTTTAAATACTTACAATAGTTCTGTTAACACTATTGAAAAGAGCGTTGCTTTTTTTCTTTTGTAAAGTTAATTTAGTAAGTTATGCTACCTCTCTATCATTCAATGTTTTACTTTGAGGAAAGATAACTTATGCAATTCCTGAGTGTAGAAACTCCTTGCACTTATTTAAAATTTAGGAGAGAACCTATTTAAGCCACTCAGGTATGAAATCTTTCAGACTACTGAAATTTCTCTAGCAAAGCCGTTTTCACATACTTTGGGAGCTTTGGGTGCTGAAGGGCCAAATGTTTTCTGGACATTGTTTTGTTGTTGTTTTTTTTTTTTTTGGCCAATTTTAAATATTCTACCACTAACTAGATATCCATGAGATGTTTACAAGTTTTCTTTAGGGAAGTACAATAACTATAACTATTTTAAGTCATGTCCGTGTACCTTTATTAGGTGTTTAAGTTATGTTCTTAAACATCTGTTGGGTACACTCAGTAAGTGTTACATATAATCAGCAGGTTTCTTGAGTATTAATGTCTGTCATTTACCAGCATGCTTTAAGCGCCTACTTTGTGTAGAACATTGAACTCGATACTTCCTGCCATGAAGGACCAGGGTGCATTTGCTGTTCATCACTGAAACGGCTCACTTCATTCTAGTCACAGTTGATGTGAAATTGTAAAACATCCGTCATGCCAAATATGTGCATGCTTTTAATGCCAGGAAACAGTTGCTGACATGCTCTGGGTACTTCTCTGACCCCGTTGTATGTGCTCTGCTAGGTAGAACCTTCATTTTCAGTTGTGTTTAGGAAACTGCTTTTTGCTTTTTTATTACTAGGGACCGATATCACTGTTGATGAGAGTGCAGAGAGAAACCCTCCACATCTGTCAACGCATAATTTAGTTCTCTGTAAATGCCTTCATGTTTTCCACGCAGAATGTATGAGGGTGTGCCATCTCAAACTCAGCTGCTACCCTATACCTTTGGGAGACGTTACTTCCCTTCACTTGTGGCCTAGCTGATGTCTGATAAGTATTGTCAGTGTGCAAAAACGTCTTTAGCCTGGAACGTTTTCTTCAGTGAATTGAGTTTGAAAATTTTAGGACTATAAGTCTCTTTGTGGGTGCGTATGTTTGTTAACTGTAATTGTTGTTGCCTGGAGCCATGGGTTTTTAAACCCCAAATTATCTACATGGTGTGTCTTATTGAACTCCTTCGAATAAGTTTTTGTGATAAATGACTGACATCAAAAGACTGAGAAATGTGTAGGTGCACTTAGATTCTGGCAGTATTGTGACTCTGTACATGATTTTTTTAAATGACAATATTTACAAAACTTTCTAAAAAGTATCTTAATATGCCTATTAACCAGTTGCCACTGATGTAAGGAAAGAAACTTGTGTTTCGTACTGAAACACAGATGCAGGAGTGCAGTTTTTAAAATCTAGAAGTTAGGAGTTCTTTAGTTAAAGAAACATGAAATGTCCCAAATCACTAAATCTTATTGGGATTTTTATGCACAGAAACTGACTTATATACATATGGAATACACAGTGCCAATATTGAAGATAAAGCGAGAAACGGATATTTGTTTGTATTCGGCAATTTTAAAAGGCATACTATTTTTTCTTACATTTTTGTTTCTTGGCAGCTTTTTCAAAATTATTATTAAATTGTCATTTATTTTCAGTGGACATAGGATTTAAAGTTCTTCTTGCATGTAAAATATGTAATTTTCAAATTAAAATTATTTTTTTAACAGCTGGCAGTAAATTTGCTTGTTCTAGTAAATCCTCATTTTCAAGCTTCTCAGATACTTGTAACTATCAGTGTCGCACTGGTCAGTATACGGGAACACACTGTTCCACCCTGGCACTTACCACGTATTTGAAAGTGAACTTGCAGTGGTGAGGAGTTTATGAAAAATGTATTGTATTTCTTTTAAATGTTACAAAAATAGCACATGTAAAACTGATTTATGAAAACTTGCTACATGTCCTATAAAAATAAAGACCAAAATGACATTTTGACAATTTTCTGAGTTTGTCTTTTTTTATGACCAGTATTTTATTTAGTAATTGAATAGCATTCCTCACCCTCTCATTCCTGTGCTTTCTATTTTTTTTTTAATTTTTATTGAATTTATTGGGGTGACATTGGTTAATAAAATTATAGAGATTTAAGGCATACAATTCTATAATCCATCATCTTTTCAGTGCAATTTGATGTGTTGCTAGGTCTCTTAGTAAAACAGGAAATATCCTTCCGATGATGAATTACTCTGTCATCTTTTCTTTCTAGAATACATTCTCTCTTTTACTTATGGGATAGCAAGTTCAATTGTGCCTTTGTTTCCTGATCCAAACAAATCCTTGTTTTGTACTGTTCTTGAGTCACCACATGAAACAAATGAACACATCTATTAATTGTTGTGTATGTGAAGTACGGAATTATACTTTGTCTCATGAACTATTTTAAGAGAAATTTGAATTTTGATTTTATTCACAGAAACCCAGCTTTTCCCACCCCTTTTGTTGGAGGCAATGGAAAGCAGTCACCTATGTTGGTATGTTCTGATTTACCTTATACCAAAACTTATTTTTGGCAAAGCCAGGGTATAATTGGTTTTTGTTTACTTTTTTGAAATATTTTTAAAACTCTCCTTATGCTCTGTATTCCCAAAAGAATTGGCTCCAAATGGTTATACTATATCATCCCGTGGCCAGATTTTTAAATGGTGACATTCTGAAAATTCAAGTTCTCTACAGAATTTGATTTCTACCTATCAGTACTTTGGGGAGTTGGTTTTTCTTTATCTCTTATGTTTGGCTGCGGCTCGGTGATTCTCAGCTGGATGTGGGAGGGGTGAAGGGGGAGGTGGTTTCGTCCCTTTGGGGACCAATGGCAGTGAGTGTCTGGAGACATTTCTGGTTGTTACAGCTGGATGGGGTGGGGCATTGGCATCGAGTGCTTAGAGGTCAGGGATACTGACTGCTAGACACTGTTTTCAGAGAGCCTCCAGCAACAAAGAATTATCTGGCACAAAATGTCAGCAGTGCTGTAGATGATTTCGTTTCCTATAAAAGCCTGAATTGACTCCTGCCTTCAGTAGTCTTAACGCCCACCTCCAATGTAAAGATAGTCTGTCAGAAATGGTATATGGGGTGGGGGGAGGACCCAAAAAACCTGGAATTTATTTGTAGAAAATTACGTATTTACTCTTACATGTTTCAGCTTCAGTCACCTTCCAGGTACTCTCTATTGATGCAATACACCTATGGAGACGTTTGATGCAATACATCTATGGAGAAGTTTTTTCCACTGCTCGAAACAGTTTTTGAACTCCTCAATTCTGATGCCTTTTAGTGCTTCTGCCATTTTTGTTTCACCTCTTCCACATCAGCAAAACATTTCCTTTTGAGGACTTTTTTTATCCAAGGAAACAAACAACAATAACAAAAAAACGTTGCCTGAGGTGATATCCGGTGAATAGGGAGGGTGGGACGTGGTGGTCATGCTGTTTTTGGTCAAAAGCTGCTGAACACTCAGTGCATTGTGGGCAATGTGCTCATAAGTCACCCATCGTGAAATAGGCAAATGCATTGACAGAGTCTTCAAAAAAAATTCATTGAAGCCAAACACAGCCTCTCACAACAACGCCAGCTGGTACACAGGTACAGATGGGTTCCCAGAACAGTTCCCTAGTGGGAGAAGCCTGTAGTACGAGGGGCCTGCCCTCCAGAAGGTAATTCTGTGTTTTGGGGGTCCCCTGTCGCAGACATCCATTTGAAGCTCACGGGCAACTTCTGTCATATGCAAAACGGAAAGTATAGCCATGTTTTAAATAAAAATGAAGGCCAAAACAAAACTGAATAATGTTGTACAAGACAGTATACATCCCTGGGATTACATGAGTAAATAATCACCTTCAGAGAGTACAGTTGAAGAAAGACGCGAAAAGAGCAAAAATGCTTGTGTTCATCCATGTGTTTTCATACATTGGTACTCTACCAGGTAATTAATGTAAGCTTGGCAAAGTCGACCCTGTATGTTAATATGTTTGTTTGTTTTTTAAGATTTTATTTACTTATCTTTATGAGGAAGGGAGGTAGAAAGAGGGAGAGAAACATTGATGTGAGAGATACACTGGGGACCTGGCCAGAGACCCAGGCATGTGCCCTGACTGGGAATTGAACCAGCAACCGTTTGGTCCCCAGGCCAGCACTCAGTCCACTGAGCCACACCAGCCAGGATAATATCTGTTCTTGAGAATGGAAACGACACAAAACCTCTGTGGCTCTCTTGACACTGAAATGATGTGCTGTGTTTTAAGTGAGAGTCAAAACTATTTTCATGCATTGGCCTTTTAACAAAGTACAGGGAAACAGTTCCTATGTAGGTAGACTCCCTAATTTGTCTGAGTGCAAGGAGAAACTGCCATATTTTTGCATGAAGTTTTTATAAAATAAGATTTATTTCATCTGCTCTTATAATTTTATTTTGGCTTGTCTTTTCTAATTGGTTATAGAAATTTAGAGAATCTAATATAGCCAAGAATAAAAGAGGAGCCCTAGATTTTCCCTCACTTAATTTTCCTATGTGTGGAAAATTAAAAATTAGGCATTTTCACTTGTATTGGCCAGCTGATGCATGTTGAACGGGTAGGCTTACAACTAACCAACTAGGTGAGGTATTGATTGATAGAATCTTCAGGTAATTCACCCAGAACATAGGGCATCTTCATCATCTATTTCATGATGACTCGTCCATGATCAAGGATAGCCCGCACTTTCCAGTAAGAGGCACCACCTTTACTGACGCTTGTAATGGGAAGTGGGTGATCAGCCATTTGACTGGCGGGCCTTGTCATGGATGAAATGCTTACAGTAAGCAGTCTAATGCTTCCAGTGTGATGCTTCTACTTGGAGAGGCATCCAAGCTGGGCCTGTTACAAATACTCCTTAGAGTAAATCATCTTTTTTAACCAGTCATAGTTTAGATTTCGGCTTGATCTCCCATGAACTTCAGAATGGAGGAAAAGACGATTCCTAGGGGCTAGTGCTTGCCACCAAGAGCATAGAATGTATTTGTACTTCTTTGCCTGAACTTCAAATAACTCGTTTTGTCCCCATGAGATCTGAGAAGTGTGTTTTAGCTTTCTGATCCTGCCTTCCAACATCCTGTAGCAGAAATGGGGACTTAGGAATGAAAAAAGGTTTGAATGTGAATCCTGTTCGTTAGATAGCACTGAGGAATGCAGGTCTAGAAATATCGGGTGTTTCTGGTTGGAAGGAAGTTTGGTTCGTTTAAACTTGTGTGAATGGCAGCACACGTAGTTGCCAAATCAGAGTTAGTTCAGAACCTGTGAACTGAGTTATCTGTGACAGGACGCTGAGGGCTAGAGGGTTTAAAATAGATGTCAGATGATACCAACTGCAGCTCGGTGAAAGTCCGCAGCTCTGAGAACCTGTACAGAGTGGAAGCCAAAATGGAAGGTGGTCCTGTTTTCTGTAGCTTTAAAAACATTTTAATTACCATGTTTGCTTCTTTTTTTTCTTCAAGCTTTTAATTCAAGTGTTTTTGGCTCTCCTAACCCATTTCTGTGTTGTCGAAGGAAACAGAAAAGCAACAGCTAGGACAGCAGAAGAGGTCTATGGTGGCATTTCAGGTAAAAAGACATCCTTTGTTAAAAGACTGATGCATACGAATACAGCCTTGAGTCACAATATACATTTTTTAAAAACCTCCTGGGTACTTTATATGAATAATATTTCTAGAAGGCAGATTTTATTTATACTTTGGATTTGAGCGGATTGTTCTACAAAACTGTTAAAGTAGCAAATGATGTTGACTGCACCATTTGTGAAGGATTTTCAGCTTTATATTTTGTAAGCTAGTTCTTTGATTAAGAGTTATTGTGTAAGAAGCAATGAATCTTGAGAAACCTTATTTTTATTAACCAAAAGAATTACTTATATAGGATTGTTAATATCTTTAATCAAATGGTAACAATGCTTTCTAACAAGACTGAGTTTACTCAGGAAATAGAATGACCAGGAAATTTGATGTAAAGCAGCAAATGTGGCAAGCTGTATTTAGTTTGGGGCTGTCACTTACAATTCGAATTGATTAGCCACTTGGCACTATCAGGAAAAACCTTTTACTAAACCCTTTTACATGAGGCACCACACAAAGCACTGCAAGCAAAGGTTGTTATAATCTGAAATGCCAGCATTTAGGTAAAACCTTTTGAAGTCTCCTGCTTTGTTGGACTTAGTGTCCACTTCTTTGAAGAAACAATTCACCTTAATTGTAGTGAACGAATCAGATATCCTTGTCTGCTAGGATTGTCACTCAATAGGGCAGTATTTCTTCGTAAGGGAAGTCAGAATTGCCCTATGTGTTTTGGTGTTCATAGGGGTTCCAGGATTACATCACTCTTCATCTAATATCCATTTCTGTTTGCATCTAGGATTCTCGTTCAAAATAGACCGAAGCTCAGTGATTCGAATACAGTAGATGACTTTGAAGACACTAGAGAACAGCAGTCTTATCCAAGGAAATAAGACCTCCGAAGACAAACCGTCAGAATGCTTCAATTTACTGGGGACAATGAGAAGAATCTCGATGATTCAGGAAGTGTAAGAAGGCCTGGAGTGTGGAAAGAGATTTCTTTCGGGGATTACATTTGTCACACATTTCAGGGAGGTATGTTGCTTAGACTGGTTGGAAAAAAAATCTCCCTTTAGTTTCAAGTTAAGCATGATCTGAAAAAGCTATTTTCTTATTTATTCTGTAAATCTGGGCGGGGGCTTTTGAAACGTTTCAGTAGTATGGTGTTTGATATTCTCATAGATTATTTAAAACTATCCTCATGGTTTAAATTAGGTAAAGTCCAACAAAGTCAATGTTGGCAAGAGCATTAAAAATGTTTTCTGTTGCTTGAGTGCATTATTTTTATCTTTGTGGTCCTTAGTTAAGTACACTCTTAAAAAGGTTCTATAATAGAGCCTAAATAAGCATGGTTAAGTCTGGGGCCATTAAAGAAATCTCATAAATTGAGCTTATTTATTCGTTAGCTCAGATATATCTGCCCAAGCTGCTAGGGTAATATCCATTTAATTTGTAAATAGCATGGATTTAAAAGTCAAAAATTTATTTTTCAATTATTATTAACAAGAGGCAGCTGAGAAGAGAGTGCATGTTTATTTCTCAGTTTAATTTCATATATCCACACACACACGGCACACACACACACAATAGAGAGTATGTCCAGATTTGGTAAATAAAACCGCCTATAATGACGTAGGCAGTGACCTGCCAGAAGTAGTGGTTTCTACATGATTCTAACAGCATTCCTTTTGACATTGTTAGCAGTCAGATACCAGATATTTAAAGCTAGGCCATGTTGAAAATCAGGAACACAATTTGGTGTAAGTGTTCAACTCAAACCAGAAATTCCCTTTACTGTTTATTGGTTGGATGAATGTTTGTTGGGAGACCATGTGACATTTCATTAATACATTACCTAATGAACTGAGAAAAGTCTCAGGAAGGTTAAATGTCTTGATTTCCAGGAGCGCTATGTGCCTGGAAGCCATCGTCAGAGCTGTGAAAAACAAGGGGGGCGGTAAACAACGCAGCCAGGGCAGAGTTTAGCTGCCATAGGCCCGAGTACTCCTCCTTTTGGAAGCAGCACCTAGCATCAAATCCCACACCAAGTGTCTTTTTTTTTTTAATATTGCAAAATCTTTTGGGGAAGGTTTTTTTCTGGAATTTCATATTCTGGAATACATCATTCGATATATCTTTGTGGTTTAAACTCTTACATTTGTAGGTAACTCATCAGGATTGAAATAAGCTATGATTGGCTTATTTTGATTTTGCTTTTCTTAGGCTACTTGGCGTAGTCCATCAGTTAAATGCATACACATTTGACATGTTGTCATTGGCCCATGACATGGCATCTGGAGCATCCGGCGGATCCCTGGATCCCACTCTCAGCCATAGATGTTCCCTTCCTCCTGCACTTTCTCCCCAGAGATGTGGTGTATGATTTTTTAACCTTCGCTAATATGACCAGAATGGAAACTGTTTTTCATCCAGTCACTTGGTTACCAAACTTTGATAAATAAAGTATAGATAGAGGTTGATAATGTGTTTTCGCAACGCTTGGACCGGATAGGACTCAGGAGTTTGGGGGGGTAGTAGAAAGATCACACAGAACATGTACTGACTGATACACAGCACTCCCAGCAGCTGGGCTTAGAGCCGCCTCCCAGACTCAAATATCTGACATTTCTACAGTGAACACATTCCCAGCGCGTGAAAATACAAATGAAAAACAGTACGTCGCTTCACCTGAGTCTCAGCCATGTTTTGCTGCCAAAAGAGTTTATGTCAACCTTGGGGAAAACTTGGTTTTTAGGACTTGGGGGATTTTTACCATGGCCTATGTTAGATTTTAGAACTATTGCACCCTCCACTCTTCTAAAGGGCTGTTGAGAGCCAAGTCTAGAAGACTGATTCTAAGTGTTACACTTAAAATGACTTGTCCTCGTTCAAAATTCAAAGGGCTGACCTTGATGTGATGGCCATGCCTCTGCCTGACTCATCAATCCAACTCCTCTTTCCTATTTTTCTTAGTTGGACAGGATTTTCCTATCTTGGATACGTTCTTATCCAATCCTCTACCTAGCCTTCTCTTCTTGTTCACTTTTGCTGGTTGTTTTCTCAACCTTTGCCCAACCATCTTCTGAGTTGTTATACATTAGAGGTCCTGCTGGCTTTCCCAAGGAAGAGTCCCCTCAGTAGGGACTCCTTGCCCCACCTGTCACCTAGTTCAGCTCCCCTGTCCCTAACGGGTTCAAAGGAACCTTCTCTCTAATACACTACAAAAAGATGTTCATTGACCTTAGTTCATCTCCTGACCAGAGCTGAGTGTTCTAGAGTGTGTGTGTGCCTCTTAACTCAATTTTACTATAGTATCTTAGATAGCTCAGGAAATTTATTATAGTAAGGCTTTTTACAGTTACCTTTGTGTTATCTAACACATCATTAATTCCGCTAGGGCCTTGCCTGTATTTTGGTTCAAAATTGAAATTCCTTTTGAATTTTCTTTCTTTTGATAAATGCTGCAGGAGAAGATACTGCTTCCTATGATTTTGAACTTGACTAAAGAGAATAAAGACAGTTCCATGTGCACTGGAGATTATAACCTGTTAGCTGGTTTTTTAAACATAACAAACCAGTAATCTCATATGCTTGCTGAAATTAGGAAGGGTAAAAATTGCAAAAGCTTTTAAAAATATAATTGATTTTTATCTTGAACACTACCCAATTTTGTTATTGAAATCTACAGTTCTCAAAGTTGTCATGACATTGTTATTCAGACTCTGAGAAGTAGAGATAGAAATCATATTGTGAGAAAAAATGAAAGAGGGGAATGAAAAGTACTTGAACATTTTCCGTACACCTCGTCAGGAACAAGTAAACATACTTGTAGTGTAAACTATCCTCATAATACACTTGCAGCCCTGTGACATCGGCATTCTGCCAGATAATTAAAAATAGGCTGCCGTAGGAGAGACTGACTGATTCCTACTTCAGCATTCATTTCTTTGGAGAGCTTGGTTACATATTTCCTGAAAGGAATGGAAAAACTCCTGAGCTGCCAAATAACTTTTATCCTTAATCTCTCACAATTATCTGCAATTTGCAAAACAAGAATGATAAGAGTAAGAGACTGCGTGTTGGGAAAAGAGTAGAAAAACAGGAGAGCCCACCTTGGCAGAATTTTCTGGAAAAGGGTTTTGTGTGAAAACTCTTCAAGGTCCTTCCAGTTGGGAAACAAAAATGATTTCTACACTGAAGGTGATACCGTTGGTTTAATTCACATTATCCATAGAGAGAAGGTGGATATTAGCAAAACACTCCACGCAAGTCAATCTACCACGAGGGCAGGCAGAATTTAAACACCGGTAGTTCTTAAAACTAGAAGAGGGTGTGTTCAAAAGTCTCAAACCTTGGATTTCAGTCCTGTTTCTTGCACTTACTAGAAGCACGTGGGGTGAGGGGGATGTCATGCATTTGGAGGTGTTGCAAGACTCTTCCTTTGTCTCTCAAAAGCCAAGGGATGGGGGCTCCAGGACAAGTGCAAGTTCAGATAAGGGGTGCTTGAAGGAGTGGAGCCTGGTATTTCCCTCTCAAATTGAAGTCTGCCTAGGCAGTGCGCTGGACCGTCCCATCTTACTCAGTTAAGGGAAAAGAGAGTCAGAGAGTAGTGGCAGGTGAGTGAGACACTCAGGACAAACTGCCATTCCCTCTTCCTTGCTGGGATGAAAGATGGCCCCACAGACTTGCTGCAACCTCAGAAGCATGGGGGTGGGAGTAGGCGACATCAGAGGATGCCGCATTAATGGGGGGCCATAGGACAGGGGGTGGAATGTCAGTGCATAGGAAAGAGGCCTGGGAGTAAGACGTGCTGAGGCCCAGTGAGCAGGACTAACTTCCCCTTCCAGTTAACTGGGGAGATGTATTCCCTGTCCCTCTCATTTGTCCCCACTGCCAAGGCACCAGAGGAGCTGGCACTTAGAACAAAGTGGAGGCGTGTTTGAGAACATGCCGATTTTCTGCCTCCGGCTGCAGGGGGACAGAGAGGGTCAGACCCTACCTGGGTTTGGCAGAGGAGCAAAGAGTGCAGCTTTAAACTGGACTGACCAGTAGACTGGTCATTTTTAAGTCCTCGTGTCCAATTATGATGTAAATACAGACAAGTGCACAAATCGTAAGTGAACAGTTGGGTAAATTTTCACAAAGCAGATACAATCAGCTATACCAGCTCCCAAGAGCAAGAAACCGCATATTATCAGCATGGCCCGTGCCAGGCCCTCTTCCTGCCAGCCCCTGCCCCTGCTCAGGGTACTTTGGAATCCTGTCACCCGAGGTGAGTTTGGCCCTTTCTCGCACTTTATAGCAAGGAATATATGTGCTCTTTTGTGCCGACTTTCCTTCACTCGCCACACGTTTGTGAGATCTTTCCAGGTTGTGTGCACAGAGCAGGTCTTGGGGGACTGGTGAATGACAAAGTTACTGGAAGTAGGAGGCAGATGGGATGGCTCCTGCTCCCCAGGGGAAGGAGACTCCACCACCCCCTAGGGGGCAAGTTTTAGAAATAAAGCCATTTCATGTTGATGTTCTAAGTTAATAATAGCAAATTACCACTTGGCATCTTATTTTTCTTTTTGAATCAAGTACTTACGGCACCTTCAGGTGACTTTGGTTGACTGGCTATTGTTAGAACAAAAGAGTAACAAGCGCCTGTGCATTTGCTCCTTACATTGGTCAGGGTGCTGCGTTGCTGTCTAGTGGAGAGGGGGAAGACTGTCCTTGCAACTCAAGTGCCGAGGTTCATTTCCGAGAGCAGTTAGGCAAGGGGGCAACATACAGCGTGTGTGGTGCATGCGTCACATTGAATGAGATGGAGATGTGTTAGAGGAAAACCAAGGCTCGCTGAGGACCATATGCATATGTTATGTCATTCCCTGTTGATGCAAATTATAAATGCCCAAGAGATTTAAAAATACTCCACTCATTAACTTTTAACTGACTCAGGAACAAGGGGAAATGCGAACAATTGTGTCTGTTTTTCTTTTTTATATGCAGAATGTGAAAACACTAGTCATTTTATCTATATGTAATATGTGTTGTATACACACACACTATTTTGCAACTAATTACAAAATGACAGAAAAGTTACAGGGGGTACAAAGAATTCCCACCTCTTTTCACCCAGAGAGTCCATTGACGTTTACCCGGCTGTCTTAATATCCCTGATAGAAAAAGATCGAATCCAGGTGCACACATTCCCTTCAGATACTGTGTCTGCTTTACTCTTGGAACAGTTCCTCAGTCCCCCTTTGAACTTGTTCCAGGCCAGCTATTTTGTAGAATGCCCCTCAGCTTCAGTTGGTTCGCAGTGTCCCTGTAGATTTGGGTTATGCATTTTGAGCAGGAATGTCACAGAGCGATGGTGCGTGCTTCCCATTGCATTGCCCCCCATGGATCATGATGCTCAGTGCATTCCATCAGGTGGTGCACTGCTGATTTGTTCCCATCACTTGTGATGTTACCTTGGATCCCCTGGGTAAGGTGGTATCTACAATGTTGGTTTACTGTGAAATTCCCCCTGTTCTCTTAATAACTAGTTATTATTTTGCAGGGAGAAAGTTTGATGTAGATTCTGTTACTCTACATTTCTCAGATGGAATTCTACTCTAAAGAAGAACTCTTCTCTTCTCCCAATTTATATATATTCATTTATATCAGTGAGGACTTACAGGTTTAATTCCTAGTTTTTAATAGGAATTAAATTATTATTTAATCTCTTAGAATTGTTATTCATTTTGATGTTCCTATTGTTCTGTATTTGGCCAGTGGAAGCCCCTTCAAGCCAACTTCTGTGTCTTTTTGACATTTCCCATCATTCATTGAGCACTTCTTTACTTTCTGCTAAGGTGTTTGAGGCCCTTATGTTTTTCCTGGTCCACCGTGGAATCAACCATTTCTCCAAGGAGCCCTAGTTTAGGTTTTCTCAGTGCACAGTGTGTATGTGTGTGTGTACATATATACACACACACACATACACATATATAAATACATTTTCATACCCATTGCTCCAATTTCAATCCAGCCCAACCCTATAGAGTTCATCCTAGCTTTCCCCCTATTCATGTATCAAAGTTGAGTTTCAGTGTAAGAAGACAATGTACTGAACTGTTTATAGCCCTGGATCTCATCAATTAGGAAAGTTTACCCTGTCTTTGAGGCCATGAGCTATTTGAAATTCACATGAATGCCACCTTTGGCGGGATTGTTTTTGCCAAGGTTGCAAGTATGGGGGACCTGAATGCTCAACTCCATCATGATCACCTAGGAAAGGTTGGTAAGATGATTCTTTGTGTTAAATCCAGATTGTACTGCATGCTAGAAGAGCACAGTTATAATTTGAAGAATGCCCAAATTTTGCACACTGGAGTAGATTTTCTTCCGAAACAGATAAGTGCCCTTTGGCACGTTGATTAGAGGGTTATTTCTTAAATGCTCATTTAAGCTGGTTAATGTTGTTTGCTGACTAACAATGACAGGATAAATATGTTTCTAAGGCAGTTCTGAGGTCGTCCCTTAGAGCATTGTCTTACGGTATGTACTTACAAGCAAATTGTCTTGAGCACCTGCCATCATGGGTATACACTATTGGCCTGCTTAGAGACCAAAGCACTTGCCAAATACTAGAGTACTATACCCTCATTTTATAGATGAGGGAGTTGAGGCTCAAATAATTTTAGTAACTTGCCCATTTTGGCAGAAAAAGTGGCCACAGTCGGACTTGAACCCAGGTGGCCTGGCTGCATTGGTCCCGTGCTTAGCCATCACACTCAGCTGCTCCCAACAAAGCTGTGTAGGGAACAACTTTTGGAGGATTATGCCATCTGAACAAAGACATTCTGCACTATGACAACAGATACGCTTCATTACCAAAATGGAACAGACAGTTACCTAGGGGATTTAGAACAGCACCATTTCCCTGACCCACTAGAACCTCCTCCATGGTACATGATGAGCTGTTGAGTCTTTAGGGTAGGGGTCAGAGTAAGAGGCAAGAGAAAGATGAAACTGGGGAAACTCATTGTCCGGCTTGGCCCTTCATTTTGCTTTATTTAGAACCATTAATTCAAGCACTAGACTACATCTATTCCTTGTTAAAACTGCCCCCCAAAGCCAGGGAAAGTTCGTGCACTCTCTCCAACAAACTAACAGCCTGTGTACTCAGCGGCTCGTCACCCTGAAAGCGGCTGACAGGAGAGCCTGCTGCTTGGTACAAGCTTCTGTCCTCTTCCCCCAAACCTCCTCTCACAGTGGGTGGGCAGCATGACTGAGCTGCAGGAATAAGACTCTAGACCTTGACTCTGAGCTTGATTTGTGTTTCAGACTGCTGGGCTGATCGATCCCCACTTCATGAGGCTGCAGCCCAGGGGCGCTTACTGGCCCTTAAGACTTTAATTGCACGGGTAAGTAAACTGATGGATCTTTTGTGCTTATCTTATAAGCAAGCATTCTTCTTTAAGATTTATTTATGTATTTATTTTTAGAGAGGGAAGGGAGGGAGAAAGAGAGAGAGAGAAACATCAATGTGTGGTTGCCTCTCATGTGGCGTCTGGCCCGCAATCCAGGCATGTGCCCTGACTGGGAATCGAACTGGTGACACTTTGGTTCTCAGCCCGCGCTCAATCCACTGAGCTACACCAGCCAGGGTCGCAAACATCCTTCTTTATTAGCTTTGCCTGTAGCAGAGGTCTGGCTCACTGGGTCCAGCATAGCCATTCCAGATATATTTATCCTCTTACAGCTCACCATTTCTTCCTCCTGCCTCTCCTTTCTAGGGAAGCTGGCTCATTCCACCATGCCCCTTCTGGGCTTTCCTTTATCTCTTAGGAAGTTTCCTTGTGAGGCTGGTGGGGAATTCCCTCAAGTTTATGTGACACTAATTCACCTTATAGTCTCCCAGGGTGCCTTAGTTCCAGCAGCTCTGAAGTTGCAGAAGTCAGCTATTGCTGTGTAACAAATTGCCTCAAAACATAGGGGCCTGGTGTCTCAATTGGTTGGAACGTTGCCCCATGCAGCAAAAGGTTGCAGGTTTGATTCTTGCTCAGGACACATACCTAGGTTGCATGTTTGATCCCTGGTTGGGCCATGTATGGGAGGCAACCAATTGATGTTTTCCTCTTGCACCGATGTCTCTGTCTGTCTCTCTTGTCTGTCTCTTTCTCTCAAATACATAAAGACTGAAAAAAATAAACACTCAGATTCTCACAGTTTCTGTTGGCCAAGGAGCAGCTTAGGTGGGTGGCTCTGGCTCTGAGTCCCTTGCAGACTACTAAGTATCAGCCAGGCCTGCAGTCATCTCATAGCTTGACTAGGAGAGGATCTGATTCCAACCTCACTCACGTGGTTGGTGGTCAACTTCAATTCCTTGCCATGTGGGCCTCTCCATGGGGCCGTGCCTACATTATGAGATGGCAGGTGGCGTTCCCCAGAGAGAGCACAAGAGGGTACCTAAGGAGGTCTTGGTATGACCTAATCTCCAAAGCGATATCCCATCACTTCTGCCAGTAGATATGAGTCAGTAAATGCAGCCCCCACACAAGGGATAATACCAGGGGGCAGTACCAGGAATCAGGGATCCCCGGGAACCATGTTAGGGGCTGCCTACCCCAGCGATACACTATTCCAAGAGCAAACATTAAACTAGATTGACAAATGGGTAAATCTTACTCCGTTGGGAAGATATATTAAAGTCTTAGTTATTAAGGCTACTTTATTTTTCTTTATGACTGTATCCCTTGAACAGTGAATAGTGGCCTTGGAAATATTAGTGAAATGAATGAAAGTATACATGCTCCATTTGCTTTGTTTGTTTTAGCATGTGTGAGTGTACAGAGGCGATGAGTCATTATATCTTTTTTCCACAACCTGGCTAACACTGAACCTGGCTTCCTGACGATTTAAACTTTAAACAGCTGGTCACGATGCTCGTTGGATATGTGTGTGTGTGTGTGTGTGTGTGTGTGTGTGTGTTTACCTTTTTTTCTCTCCTTTATGAGTTGCATTAGTTCTCAAGAGGGGCAGAAAGAAAAGTACCAGTAATTATGAAATAGATTTTGTACTTGATTTTATCAAATGCTTAATTTATTTTAGGCACTTAAAATTCTATTTGATTTGATTATTTTTAATATGTAATATATTCACAGAGTTCAAAAGAGAAAACGATATAAAAAGGTACACCGTGAAAAGTCTTACATCCGCCTTCTCCTTCTCAGCCTCCCACTTTAATACTTTTATTAGTATTTTTAATAAACTGAATTTTGGAATGATTTTAAAGAAGCAGTGCAGACATGGTACAGTGAGTTCCCATATACTCTTCACTCAACTTCCCCTAATGTTAGCATCTTACATGACCTTGGTACTTCAGTCAAACATAAAACGTCAACATCAGTACAATGCCATCAGCTAAACTATGGAGTTACACCAGTCCCCCCCCGAGTGTTTATTTTCCCTTCCAGGATCCAACCCAGGATACCTCAGTGCATTGAGCGTGTCTTATTTTTAACTACACTGCAGAAGCATGCTGGTTTCTGTAGTGTGCTTAAATGTGTAAGGAGCATTCTTCACAGAGAAGTTCAACTTTTCCTTAGTACACTCCACTTCCTTGGCTTTGCTCACTAGCCAAAATGTATTACTCAATTTTGTTTTACATTAAGATAGCATGGTGTGCTGTAAAACGTTCTGTAAAGCGTTCAACTCGGGATCAGGAACTCCTGATTATCACGCTAGCCGCCGCCACCAGCCGGGGCACCTCAAGTCTGTTAATAATTTGAACTTTGTGCTTCTCCATTTCCTCATGCACAGTGAAGGTGATTCGCCCTTGATATTCTTTCAGGTCTGCCCAGCATTACATTTCTACAATTCCAGGGATTTTGAGTTTGTACTGATCATTTTTTTTTCTAGCACATTGCTGCCATCTTTTGGACTAACTTGTTTTCCTTTCCTTGAAAACAAATCATATATGGGAAAAGGAAATGGGATTTTTGTCATTGTATTCTATACCCAACCTGAAGTGTACAGCACAGCTCTGGAGCCATGACGTCCCATCCAGAACATGAAAATGGACAGGACTAAAGAGGCATAGAGAGGCCCTAGTATGAAGGGACAGGCAATAATGGAAAGGGACAGGTAGCACTGTGGAGGTCTAGTGGGACATGGTGGGTACTGAGGTTGGGGTTTGGGGTTCAGGGTCACGCACTAGGTTTTGGAAGCTTCCAGCAGGTCAGTTACAAGGCAGGGAATCAAAACCAACTCAGCTATAAAGGATCAACCAGGGACTGAATTCCTTTCACATACAGAAAATGGTAATCAGCGGGGGCATGGTAACAGCCAAGTTAAAACCAGGGCATGGAGTCCGAGTTGGCCAGCAGCTGACCTGCTCCTGTCCTCTGTCACTTGGACTCCAAGACGAAGAAGGTGGGGCATGGCAGTATGGGGAGGGGGTACGTGCTAGGACTGGGCAGAGCTGCTGGGAGCTGAGGAAGGAGATGGTGAGAGGGCCAGCCCCCTGGCCCCACAGTGGGGCACTGCAGACTTCTGTACGCAGTCAGGTAGTGGCAGACAACAGCACTGCTGCTCAGACGTATGAGTCCTGGGAGCGCCACCGACTTTACTTTCTACCCTTAAGCCTGGGGATCATCCTCCTGTTCCTGATTACAGTACTGTATTTTCTCTTCCTTATGACTTCCTTAATAACATTTTCTTTTCTCTAGTTTACTTTACTGTAAGAATGCAGTATGTCATACATATACAGAATGTATTAATCAACCATGGTATCAGCTGGACTTCTGGCCAACAGTAGGCTGGCTATTAGTAGTTAAGTTTTAGGGGAGTCAATTTATAGACAGATTTTTGACTGAGCAGGGTGTTGGGGTCCTTAACCCCTGCATTGTTTAAGGATCAACTATGCTTTTTTTGCCTTCCTAGCTTGATATTTTTTATATTTCAAGTCTTAGCTAAACACTACTTCACATGTGAAATTTTCTTTAACTTCCCAAGTGATTTCAAGGATATCTGTGCTGCCATTTGAAATTTGAATATGCTTCCTGTATAACAATATAGTAATATATTCTTGCTGCTTCCACCCCCGCCCCCGACACCCACTTCTGTTTCCCTCCTAGGCTCTTGGAGGAGAGAGACCTGTGTCATAAACTTTCAAGACCCAGCTACTAGCACAGTGCCTGGCTCAGAATGCTGAATAAGCATCTGGTGGATAAATGAATTCAAGGCTCCCATGCCATATTTAGATTCCCCTGGTCATGGCGTCTTTTTCTTTCTATAGATCCTCTCAGGCCAATAAAAGCATGTCCAACAAGGTTGCCTTCATTGCTGTTGCTCATGCAGCCTTTAACCCACTTCTCTTCAAATTGTAGGGTGTCAACGTGAACCTCGTGACAATTAACCGGGTCTCTTCTCTCCACGAGGCATGCCTTGGAGGTCATGTAGCCTGTGCTAAAGCCTTACTGGAAAATGGTGCACAGGTGAGTAGTGCTCCCTCCTGGCAGGTCTGTCTGCCCAAGTGCAGCTACTCCCGTCCAGAGAGACTTAACCTTCCAGACTGCTTATCCACTGTGGGTATGCAGGTCTGGCCCCATCCTTGTCCGCATTTCCAAATGGTCAAGAAGAAATTTATACAAGCCACCAAGTGATCCCCTTGAGTTTGTCTTATTGTTAAATTCTCCTTTTTTTCAAGGAGTGACTGATGTGCTATATGTAATTGGAATAGAATCATAAAATTAAAACTTTTGAAAACCTCAGGGACATTTAGTTGCCAGACACTTTTATTGATAATTTCATTTTTTAAAACTCAGTCCTTGATTCTTTATTTCATGAGCTGTGATGCTTTTAAGTGCTTAATAAAGATTTCCTTTAGATTTAGTATGGAAGTTGGGTTTCTAACTGTAGAACCAAATAGCAAAGTCTTCCGTGGGCCAAGTGACTTTCCCGATGCCATAGTGGTTGTGTATTTTCAGTACGCAGTGTTTCTTTAAGTCACCCTTAGTCAAGTCGCATGTAATAGTTAGGGCGAGGTTGGGGGAGGGCCATTTGGTTTCAAGCTAGATGACTGGAGTCTCAAGCGGGCTGTGGGTGGGAAACTCCAGACAACACTGGGTTGTAGAGGAGCGTGCTGTACTACTCTGGGAGCTTCTGTGGGGAGCAAAGAGAAGAGGACGACATGGTCCCTTGTCTTTGGCAAACTAATGAGGAAACGGTCAATAAATATTTAACATTTAAATCAGAATGACAGACAGAACAATAGAGAGTTGGTCAACCAGTGGAAAATTCCTCGAAATTGACAGTCCCGTGGGTACCTCAAACTCAGCGCATCTGAAACTGCGCTTATCGTGTTCTTCCCTCTGGGACCGGTTCCTCTTCTTGGATTCCCAGCCTCCGTGGCCAGTTGAGACATATTCCTGGTTTCCCAAGCCCCAAACCTGGGATCATCCTATTTCTTCTATCTCCTCATCTAACTAATCACAACATCTTGCTAATTTTACTCCCTACATGTTTCTCAAGTCTGTGTTCTCCTTTGTCCTGTTCCTATACTCATCTAAAGCGTTTATTGAACCAAATGACCTCATGATCTCTTTGTGTGTTTGTCTTCCCTGGAAGAATTCAACCTGTTCAACGAGAGGCAATTGTCTGAACTTTTGTTTCTACTTGAACAACAATACAATTTTTTGAAAAAATGGGAAAAATAAAATAAGATAAGATAAAATAAAACATTGGCACCTAATAGGTGCTCAATAAACGTGTGCTGACCTGGACTGAGAGAGAAGCTTATAGGCAATCAAGTTAGAAGACTCCCTGGACTAAGGAAGAGGATAATTCTTAGTAAAAACAAATGAAATAGGGTGGCACCAAATATTTCTCAGGAAAAATGTAAATAGGGTAGAAATCCCCAGTGTATGAATTTACACACATTTTTCCCTGTCCTTGTCTGTCTCTGCCATCTTAGCATCTCGTGTTTAACTTTCCAGTTTAATGGGAAATGTGAAATTTAGGATGCTGATAATCACAAGTATGTATTCTTACTTGTTGAAGCAATATGATTTGATATCAATTCTTCATTGTCCTGCATTTCAGTCCTGTCAGAGTGTCCCCACCAGAATGCCTTGTTTCCCTGCTGTTCTTTCCAATCTGTTGCCAATACTAGAACAAGGATGCCTCCCACACCCCTAGAAGGCACTGAGGAGGGTTGTAGACACCACATTGATGGCTATTTTCTTGGTGTCTTTGGCTTCATCATGATCTCTTCAGGAGTCACTGCTGGCACATGTAACTTAATGGATTATAGTAGTACAGAAAGAAAGGTTGTGGCAAGAAAGACAAAATATGGGGCATTGGTAAGACGATTTTTTGCAAGTCCAGATTTTGGGACCTTAAACAAGGTGACTTCTGTAGTACTTTTATTTCTGTCATGTTTGTTCATGATTGAGAGGGGGCATCAGCTCCACATTAATGGGAAATGGAAATAATTGTTGTTACAAATGTTTATTGAATGCTTACTGGGTACCAGGCAGTGTTCCAAGTATTTAACATGTAGTAACTCCATCTTCCCAATAACCTCACAAGGTACATTCTTTTATGATATTCATTTTATAGACAAGAACACCTAGGCACAAAAGGTTAGTATCCCAACCAAGATCTCTGAACAAATGAAAAAGAGAGAGCTAGGATTTGAACCCAAGCTAATGATTTCACGGGCTATATTCTTAACCACCATACAGAACTGTTCCTCAATGACTAGGAAGCCCCTAAGAAGCTCTGGAATAGCAATGAATACATGTTAAAAGCTTTATCCCGTTTTGCCCCATTTGGGAACATCATTTATAGAGGTGAGAGTTGATAGGGAGTAACTTTTATGGATACCACCCCCCACACACACAGGTGGGTAGAGGGAGGGTGCTACAGGCAGGAGGAAGGATGTTGGAGAGCTATCAGGACTCTCCAGCGTTCACCTATCCCAGCCTTCTTAAGCACTGGGTGTATCTAGGGCAGAGGTGACTGGAGCGGTGCTGTGCCTCTCCTTGCTGCAGGGCACTATTGTCAGGGCAGAGGGAGACCTCAGGCCCTGGCAGCCCTGGCCGGGGCAGAGGCTTGAACTTGGCACTTCAGCCAAGACACAGGACAGATAGGTGCAGAATTGCCCATAGCTGCTTGAGAGAAGCAAGGTTTTCTGTATGCCTCCTAATTAGCACACTTGAGTTTGTGTGTGAGGTTGCCATTGAATGTTCCAATTCTATTAAATAAAGGATTTTGGAGAGCTAAAAAATAACATAACATAATACTATAATGATACAGAGTTCCCTCACTCATTCACCTGCATGGGAACCCTTTTCTCCAGGCACTTATATAGGAATGCAACTGGGAGATGGTGATAAAGAAATAGCAATTCCTCTGGGTCTCTCTTTGCCCATCATTAGGTCAATGGAGCGACGGTTCACGGAGCCACACCCCTCTTTAGTGCTTGCCGCAGTGGCAGTGCTGCGTGTGTTAAGGTGCTGCTGGAATTCGGAGCCAAGGCCCAGCTCGAGGTGCACCTGGCTTCCCCTATCCACGAGGCAGTCAAGAGAGGTAAATGAGCCAGCACATCACACACAAAACATTGGTGGCCTCATTCCAGTTGGCATGAATCGTTGGTATAGTGTTCATCACGCAAGGATTCCCCAGATCGTAACCAGTAGACTGTGTGCGGCTTAGAAATCCCGCAGCAGTAATTTCAATCTGCCTAAGTCTTCAGGGGATATCACTGGGGCATGAAACAGCTTTTCTTATTACCTGGGAATGGCTTTGTCTTCAGATGTCCCATTTCCTGAGGACAGTCACCTGACAGGCCTTTCTTGAGGCTGTTTGCTGGTGTTTTGGTGGCAGCCGGTACAATCGAGACTGCAGGGCTGACTTCCGCGAGCTGTACTGCGGTTATGTCTCTGTCCTTGCTAGAAAAGAGTAGCTCACCCCCCAAGCCCATAAAACACCAACCACTAACAGAAAATGAATTTGAAAGTATCTAAAAGCCAAGGCTGATAGTCTCTCTAATGGAAGATTAAATGTAATTGTTCACAATAGGCAATGTATTCTTGATGAGCTAATGACTTTTAAGTCATTAGTTACTGAAAAAAAAAGTAGCAAAAGCATGGCATTGGAAACCTGGAAGTTGACTCTCGACGCCTATGTCCTCGTTCCTTTTGAAATGACAGAAAAGAGTAAAATTAAGGAATTAAAAAATTGTATGCATGGACTAAACATGAACAAGAAGATGCCATTGAAAGGCCAAGGTCATTTGTCAAAGGTCACACTCAAAGAGCAGCATTTTTGTGTTGCCCAGCGGTGGACTTACTCTCTTAAGTTAGGGTCAGAAATACAATGGAGAAGCTGGTATCATTGGGGATGAAAGGCTTTCTTTCAAAAGGCAGTAGTGAAATATCTTCCCCAGGTTATTAAACATGTCACTTAGTAAATTTGGGGGGGGATGGATTACTTTAAATGATACAAAAGACCCAAATCTCAATGTATCTATGGTTTTAATATCCTATACATTTTAAATAAATATTGATTGATTAACAATTGATGGTGCCCATTGCCCAAACTTCAAATAAGTTCTTTAAGTCTTAGGGAAATAGTCTACTTTGGAAATGATACGAAGGTCTTTAAATTTTTAAAAAATACTGATTTGAAGTAGAAATTAATCTGTTATCTGCATTTCATCCAAACATTTAAAAATAGATTTCTTTGGGAATGGTTTGAATTACTGAAATAATTCTGCAGTGCTTAGATGGTTACATATGGAGTGTTTGGTATCTATGTGCCATATATATGTATATATACATACATACATATATTTGTCTTAAAACACATGAATTCATGTGTTGCTACATATTTTTTTCCTGTGTCATAAAAGCATATTACGGACCTGTGTCCACAGAATGGGAGGGTGAACAGCAAACTTACTATGTTAGATATCATTATAGTAGTGCTAATCATTTGGCTTTTATGCATTCATTTTTAAAAACTTCCTGAGAATACTTAAATTTAACTCAAATTAGGCTCATTTTCTTCTGCAAAAAGAGGATAGGGATTATTCAACCATGTTTATTAGATACCCTGTAATTACCAGGCAGTTTTAGGTACTAAGTAGATACTATTTCTGGATGCTTACAACTTTAAACCTCTATGACAAGCTAAGTCAAACTGGGTCAGTACTTTGACAGATTGATGTTATAATCCAGGCATAATATTTACTTACATGAACAAATAAATAGTTTGAATCTACAGAATCCTTATCTGTATATTTTAGTACCTGTGTATACTTCACTCAGAATTTGTGATAAATCAAACAGGTTTGAGAGAAGCTTACTTTTATGTTATCTATAAAGAAAAGCTTGGTTAAGTTAATCAATTATGATAAGATTTTTTGAAAGGAAACACCTAAATCTTCAAAGAGAACAAACCCTGTATGAGCTCCCATTGATACCTCAGAAGCATTTGCTCCCAAACAAATCATGCTTATGCTGCAAATGAACTGTGTCTATCCCTTCATTGGGCAAACTCTCTTAAGGAGAGTACTTGTGCATAGTTCTCATTAGTCATTGAATTTACAAGTGCATTTGAATAAATACATTCTGTACTTGAGATTTTAAAATTAATTCTCATGGGTATCTTCTGGGTTAACCAAACTAAGGAACTTTTACTACGTGGTACAGTGACACGCCCAACCTTGCATGCATGGGTGAAGAAGAAAATGAGAGATTTGTAATGGGGAGGGTTCAGGGCTGGGCCTTGGATGTAAGCCCTGGCTTTTCAGACTACTGATAGCATGAGTCAGTTACCCCTCTGGGTCTTGGGGCCTCCATGTGTAAACTGGTGGCTTCGTTCTAGAGGATTTCAGCTGTGCTCCTTGGAGCCCTTAGTCTAGTCAGAGGTACCTCAAAGGCTGCAAAGAGGAATTAAGTGGGGGAATCATGGGCATGCTTCCCTTTCTAATGGTTTCATTTTGGAGATTTCTAAGATTTCCAAAGCCATTTTTTTTTCTGCTTAAAAGAACTCTGTTATTTCTAAAGCCCATTCCAGACAAGCAACTGCACGATCCTGTGAACACTCAGTATTTCACTTACTTCAGTGAGGTTATCTTGTGCTCTGCCAGGTCACAGAGAGTGCATGGAGATTCTGCTGGCAAACAACGTGAACATTGACCAAGAAGTGCCTCAGCTCGGAACTCCCCTATATGTGGCCTGCACCCACCAAAGGGTAGATTGTGTGAAGAAACTTCTAGAATTAGGTAACTTCCAGAAATCTTGTCACGAAAAAGGACCTGTTAACCTCGTTGGTTTTCTGTGGCTTCAAAGACAGAGTTCTAGTCAGGCTGGACAAAATTCTGGCAGCATTTGATGTTTAAATGCTTAAAACAGAACTCGAGAGAAATGAGTGTCCATGTTTTTTAGTCCCTTCGAAATTGGCTCCATTTAGTTGGTATGGGTCTCCTTGGTGGTCTCAAGAGAGAGAAAAAGTCTCTTTCCCATTTAAGTCCTAGGGGAAAAAAACAGTTGTATTTCATTGGCTCTTTTTTGAGTCACCTACCCAGGTCTGAACCAGTCATGGTGGCCAAGGGAATAAAATACAACACTGATTGGCTTAGCCTTAGATTTCAGTCTATACTGCAGTTGTTGGCTTCACTGACAGCACATGAACTAGGAATCACAGGGATGTTCCCCGAAAGAAATCTAGGTGTGGTTACCGGGAAGACACTATATAGTAAAAACAATAGACATTTGCCATGGACTACTGAAGATCAATCCTGCTAACTTATTTAGTGATTTTTTTAAAAAATTGTAAAAGGCATGTGGAGAAACTAAGAGTCCAGGGAAAAGTAAAATGTCTTGAAACTATTATTTGTTTAAAGATTTCCCAAACTTGGCGACTGACACAAAGGTGCAGGTTGGAATAAGAACCTGTAAGTATGGCCCTGGCTGGTTTGGGTCAGTGGGTTGAGCACCAGCCCGTGAATGGAAAGGTTGCTGGTTCAGTTCCCAGTCAGGGCACATGCCTGGGTTGTGGGCCAGGTCCCCAGCTAAGCACGGGGGATGTGCAAGAGGTAACCCATTGGTGTTTCTGTCTCACATCGACCAATGTTTTTCTCCCTCTCTTCCTCCCTTCCCTTCTTTCTAAAAATAAATAAATAAAATCTTTAAAAAGAGAAACTTTAATAAGATTTTGTATCTCAAATTTTTCTTGTTTGTTTAAAATGTGCCATCATATATTACTCCCTATAGTAGTTCAGAAATCTTTTTGTGAGCCCTGAGTAATATAAATATCAACTAAACTTAGCTTTATCCTTTGCAAAAAAACCCCAAAATAACTCTAAAGGGAGCTGTAAATATTTAATTTTGTATGTCACAAAGTTCACAGGGAAAGGCAAGTAAAGTATTTTCTTTTTTTTTTTTTTTTTAAAGATTTTATTTATTTATTTTTAGAGAGGGAAGGGAGGGAGAGAGAAACATCAGTGTGCGGTTGCTGGGGGACAAGGCCTGCAACCTAGGCATGTGCCCTGACTGGGAATCGAACCTGCGATGCCTGGTTCGCAGCCCGCGCTCAATCCACTGAGCTACACCAGCCAGGGGTGCAAGTAAAGTATTTTCAATGACTAAAAATAGTTTTACACACTTTTCTCATCAAAGTATTTTGAACCAGTCTCAATAGACATTGCTGAGGTTCTAGGCTTATGTCACATTTTCAAATATTTGTCAAATTGTCATGGCATTTAAGATATCGTTACCTACAGCTCCTATATTTTAGGCTTGCTGTGTTTCTACATGCAGCATTCAGTGCTGAATTGTGGCCATGTGCTTTGTTAAGGAGCCAGTGTTGACCTCGGCCAGTGTCTGGACACCCCACTGCACGCTGCAGCGAGGCTGTCCAGTGTGGAAGTCATCCACCTGCTGATAGACTACGGAGCTAACCTGAAGCGCAGAAATGCTCAGGGCAAGTGTGCGCTTGATCTGGCGGCCCCCAAAAGCAGTGTGGAGCAGGCACTTCTGCTCTGGGAAGGTAAGGAAGAGCTGGGTGTGCAGTTTTCTTCCTTCAGCACATCTCTCTCTCCTTTCTGTCTCATCTCTAGGCTTTCTTACCTTTTTCTTCTTCTTCTTCTTCTTTTTTTTTTTTTATTTGGAAGTGGCATGGAGGAGGTGGCAAGTGCCGGCATCACTGAGATGGGGTTTTATATGCTGGCTATATTTAAATATAAACCAAGGGCATTTATATACAACTGTATATTGCTTTGTATTTTCCATAACAAGAAAATAATCAGGGAATTTTGTTCTCACCGTGGAAAGGCTGAACTGCCCACATGTATCCTGGCACAAGCACACAATTGAGCAGACCAAAACTCTGTTTTGTAATATCTGGATACATTTCAGGGGGAGTTAGAAGTCGTTGAGTTAGAGGGGATATATACATGGTGTGTGCATTTCAGGAAGCAGACTAAACAAAGTTGTTTGCCTCTTCTCCAGATCAGGGAGCAGGTGGTCTGCATTCCTCATTCCTCAACCCCATTTCCTCTGCAGGCTAATGCAACTCCAGGTGCCACAGGAGGAAAGACAGCCTTCTGAAATGCTCTGTATTCCAAATTAAAGAGAGAACCCTGCTGTGTCTATACAGAAATCTAGGCATGATTGGAGCCTAGACTGATCATGTATGCTTGGGAGAGTATTAACAGCAATAGTAATTATTTATTTTTAAGAATGTAAGGCGCTGAACCACATTGAAAACATAGATTAGTCTCCCTGAATTCTTAAAGATTTAAAGCAGCAACAACTTTACAGTGACTGGTGCTATCCCAGCTGTGCATGGGAACAGAAACTTTGAAAGAGATAGGCTTGCAGAAGGTCACATGGTGACTAAGACGCAGAAGCAGGATTCTAACCAAGCAGTCTGACCCTCAAACATGCATTCTCAATGTTATGATTAGCCCAAACCTGAGTCTTCTGAAACAGTTTCTAGTGGGGAAGGGTTTTCTTTCACTCACCAGTTCCATTTTGTGAAACCACCCCCATGTCTTACATACCTTCCAAGTGTAAAGCTGGGTCCAATAATTTGAGGAATACTTTCTAGGCTAGCGCTTCTTAAGCTTTAAAGATCATAGGAATCACCAGGGGATCTCATTAAAATGCAGATTATTATTCAGCAGGTCTAGGGTGGGGCCCTAGACACTGCATGTCCATCCGGCTCCCAGGTGGTGCTGATGCTGCTGGTCTGAGGCCACCCTTTAAGTACCACTGGCCTAGATTATTTCCAGCAGTCTGTGTCATTAATGACTGTTCTGTTATCTGAATCTACACTTGAAGAATTAGGATCTTCCTTAACAGATCCCAGTTTGGAAATACCAGATGCTTTCCCACTAGTAGCTGAGAATATGGTTTGCAGCAGGTGTCACATTTCCTCTTTTCTTCCATCAAAAATGGTTCCAGGTTCAGCATTTGTATTTCTTACAAGCAAATTCATCTGATCTCTTTCTTCATAAATATAGCTGCTTGCTCTACACGGGGGTCAAACCCATTTTCACTGGGGGCCATATCAGCCTCGTGGTTGCCTTCAGAGGACCGCATGTAACTTTAGGACTGTGTAAATGTAACTGATCCCTAACTAGGGGCAAGGAGCTCGGCACTGTTGCCGGGTAGAAACAAGGTCCCAGGCCGGATAAAACAAGGCGGAGGGCTGGATTCGGCCTGCGGGCCTTGTGTTTGCCACCCGTGCTCTGGAAGGGTAAACACCAACTATGTCAGAGTTCATGCTGGTGTCTGAGCTTGTCCTGGATAATTTCTCTACATTACTGTTTTTCGGAGTAGCTTTAGTTGGGTGAAAGGTAGAGACACTTCCCATTCTTGTATCCCCAAATTTTAACTGAGGGCAACTGGTCTTCCAGGTGGCTTCGTGTCCCATGGATGCCTCTTGGCAATATCAATGCAAGTGTTACTTGGCTATTCGCACATGCTGCCCTGCATTTCTCATGGGGTGCAAGGTGCTACCACAGTAGGATTTTCTTGAAAAGGAAAACTTTGTCCAGTAATTATATAGATCTCCTTGAAGAGATGTTTGTTCATGGATAGAGTCAGGTTACAAAATAGTGGGACATTACAAATGCCCCCGTATAACTAGTATTCCAGCGCAAATCTCATTCATCCTCTTCAACCATATTTTGGACCCTTTGTTAGTTTACTTTCCTTTAGGGCTCAAAGCTGCTTAAAGCCACAGGCGTGATGACTCCACGAGACTCCATGAGACAGAGGTTCAGGGTATAACGGGCTCTAAGTGAGTTGGATCCTTTCTCCTGATCTTCTATTGAGCTGCGATCCTTGGGAGAATGGCGGGCCCTCCAAGTTTGAGTCAGGACTCAGGCAGCACCGCCTCCTGGAAGCTAGAGCCAGGAGATCCAGGGGGACCCCGAGTGCCAAGGGCCCTGCACGTTTCCTGACACTGCCTCTGTGACCACGTAGGCTGGGCTTCCTGCTGACACTCTCCTGGCGGTCGTTCCTTGCTCTGCAGTTCTCTCTTGCATGCAGTTCTTGCATGCTCAGTGCTTCCGTTTGCATTGTCTCTTCAGCCCCTTTAGACCCTACAGCTCATTCCTAACTTGCCTCTAATGAGCCTCATTCTTCAGTATCAGTAATACAATGACCACTGGAGGCTCAACTTAAAGAAACATGTCCCTGTTCAAGGGGCAGACCGGAATCCTGTATGCAGTGTGTGTTTGCTACCTCACTCTCTAACTCCTCCTATACAGCTCCAGCTTCTCTTAATCTTTTAGAAAGTATCAGCCTCTTCCAGTCCTCTGGTCTCCCTTCACCCCCCTCCAGCCCACTAGCATGAGGTTCACACCATTTTCATTCCTTCCTTAGGCCCGCCTGCTCTTTCCCAGCTCTGCCGCCTATGTGTCCGGAAGTGCTTGGGGCGAGCACGTCTTCAAAGCGTCCACAAGCTGCATCTGCCGGAGCCACTGCAAAGATTCCTCCTCTACCAGTAGTCCCAACTGCCCGTGGAAGGTCTTGGAAATAATCAGGTTGTTGCCTGATGTACACAGGGTAGCTAGTGTAGATGCTCCACAGCTTGACTCTCAGTATCTTCAAATGAGCTCATCCAGTTAGATTAAGTTCCGGATGAATTGGAAACACTTAGGGAGTGGAAACTTCTCGTTGGTTTAATTTCCTCATCAACCAAGGGGCAGCCAGACACCTTTCATTTTTAGCTCTTCTTGTTAAGAAACTTTGAAAAATTGTGAAGTAGAATGAGAATAATATGGTATTTTCAAAGGCTCCTAATCTTCAGTTATGTAAGGATCAACATTCTGAGTATTGTGCAGACACATAATAATCTGGACAAATAAGATTGTGATGAATGTGAGTATTGCAAGGTGTGTTCCTCCTGATTTAACTCTTCCTTCTTTCCCTCTTTCTTTTCTCTATGAATAAATCTCTGCTGCAATTTTGATTTCCTTGCCTTTGTGTTTTTAATTGAATTTGTTGGGGTGACATTGGTTAATAGGACCATATAACTTTCAAGTGCACACTTCTATGATACACCATCTGTATATTGCACTGTGTGCCCAGCACCCAAAGTCAAATCATCTTCCATCGCCACATATTTGACCCCCTTTACCCTTTACTACTCCCCCCCTTCCCTCTGGTAACCACCACGCTGACTTTTTCTATAGTGATTAGCAGAGCTGCCTTCCTTGCTTTTTAAAAATATATGTATAAAAGCCTAATACTTTTAAAACACCACAGTTAACTGAGGCTGCCACTTACTGAGTTTCTGGTTGGTAAGTGAGATGTTGGAAGAGATTAGCTCCCCTGGAAGTTGGGGTCTGTTGCTCGTCACGTTTGATATCAGATACTGCTATTTGAAGTAGACAGTTCTAGGAGACAGCAACACGGGGTGCTCCCACTGACTGAACCCACAGGCACGGTTTGATGCAGGTGGCAACCCAAGCATCCATAAGCTTATTTTCAAAATCAGGAGTCCCAGGGTTGTTGAAATCATCCAAGATGGGCTCAATTGTGAGTCAATATTATTTCCGTGAGGAGGAGGCCAAAATAAGCACAAAGGTATACTTAGAAAACTGCCTTCCTCTCCCTTTCTCTCTTCTTCTCCCTCTTCTTTTTCTTCTTCCCAACCTCCTCCCCTTCTGCCATTCCTCCTCCTCCTTTTTGTGATTTTAAAACATGAAAATTGGGTAGACTAATTATTTTAAGTACTCTTACCATGATTTAGTGCCTATAGTCATATTAGCTTCTAAAAAGATTTTCTCTAGGGTGATCCTAAGATTTGTTCCAAACATGTATTTTTTTCCCAGTTTTTCTAGACCATTGATTTTTAACTGGGACAATTTTGCCCTACTTCCCACCCACCCTTGGGGACATTTGGCAGCCTGGAGACATTGTCGCTTGCAACAGTTGGGGGAAGGATGCTACTGACATCTAGCGGGTGAATATTGGAGATGCAGGTGATCATCCTGCAAGGCTTAGGACAGCTCCCCACAGCAAAGAATTACCAGGTCCCAAATGTTACTAGTGCTGAGATGAAGAAACACTGCTCTACACCTGTGCTCATCAGTACAGAAGCCACTAGCTACCTGCGCCTACTGAGCAGTTCAAATGTGGCTAGGCTGAATTGAGAAGTGCTGAAACTACAAAATGCATACCACAGTCAGAGGATTCACTACCAAAAAAAGGATGTGAAATATTTCATTAATGATTTTGATGTTGGTTGTCCATTGAAATGATAATATTTTGACTGCACTAGCTAAATAAAAGTCATCATTAAAATTATTTCCATTTTATTTTACTTTTAAAATGGGACTACAAGAAAAATTTAAAATACACATGTCGCTAGCATCATATTTCTGTTAGTATTGTTCTAGACCTTTTTTTCTCATTTTCACAACTTTGGAATATCAAATAAGTTAATCTGAATTATTTAACTATTTGGAGAAAAAGGTTAAATTCTTATTTTACATCATATTTCAAAAACAAATCTCATTTTTTAAATGTTAAAGAGTTTAAAATGATGTGCCCTGGCTGGTGTGGTTCAGTGGGTTGGGGGTCATCCTGCAGACCTAAAGGTCACTGGTTTGATCCCTGGTCAGGGCACATGCCTGGGTTGCGGGCCTGGTCCCTACTTGTGGGCGAAGTCCTCACAGTTGTGCTAGAGCAACCAATTAATGTTTCTCTCTCTCTCCCCTGCCCTCTCTCTAAAAATAAATAGATAAAATCTTTTTTAAAAATTTAAAATGATGGCTATAAAACACTAGAATAAAGTATTCATGAATATACATAAAAAGGGAAGTCTTTCCTAAGCATAATATCAAAGGCAGAAACTTCAAAGGAAAATACTGTTAAATTAAAATACGTATCAGCCCGAGCCACTGAGCTGCCACACTGGACTCAGAAACCTCCTGCTTGAGTCCCCTCACTTCCAGATGCACTGCCCCCCCGCCCACCTTCTCCTGCTGCAGGAGGCCAGCTTCCGCAGGCCTTTTCCACTGAGGAAAAGGAATTGTATCATATGTCTGTCATCCAGAACCTCTACTCTTTCGAACCCTTTGCTGATGCAAGTAAAGGTAATGATCTGTTTCCTGCTGGGACTGAGAATTATATCCACATAACCATTCAACAGAGAAACAGTAGGAAGACCCTTACTACTGCCCAAGGCATCGCTGGTGATTACGATGATAGGAAACCACTGAAGGTGTTTAAGAAGAAATTTGCCTGCAATCGTACTACAGTTGAGCATCCGGAATATGGAGAAGCAATTTAGTTGCAGGGTGACCAGCACAAAAACATACGCCAGTTCCTCACGGAGAGTGAACTGGCTAAGGACGACCAGCTGCAGGTTCATAGGTTTTATTTGTCACAAGTTTAAAAACCTCATGGTTTGTATAATGTAAGCATTTGGGGTCTGCTTTTATTTCGGACTAGTGTAACGCCTTCATGCAATAAAGTGAAAAGAGCCAAAAATAAAATAAAATAAAGTAAAATAAATAAGATAAAATAATAAATAAATAAAATAAAATAATAAAATACCTATCGTAGACCATTCAGGAATTAGAGGCTTTCTATCTTCGAAGTGTTCTCCTGAGGGCATTTTTTTGGGTCAGCCTGAGTCTTGCTGAATGTCTGAGCTCTGTATTAAGCCCATGGTGTCCTAGGATATTCAGTCTGTCTGTGACGTGAAGGAACAAGAGAATCCTGCTATTCCACCTACTTCCTGAACCTGCAGACCGTGGAACTCAGGAATCATATGCATGGACCTCCCAACCCTGGTAGGGGTGTGTGTGTGTTGGGGGGGGGTTGTGTTGGGTGGGATGCACTCTGATCCTGAACTGAGTCTCAAGAGACCACTCACCAGAACAGATCCTCTGGTTTTACAAGGATGTGGAAGCAGAACAGGTCCCAGGGCCTGCATTGGGAATTGTGGCAATGTTTTACAATTTATGAAAGTAGAGATTGGACAAGAGGTAGTCTTTAACTTCTCCTTGAGTCTTACATCCATCAAGCTAAAATTAGACCATCAGACAAATCAGCTGGTTTATGTGAGGTTATATTGCTTGCTTTGGGGGGACGGTTCTTAACATAATAGAGATTATTTCATTATTCACAGGATGTAGGATGTTTTATTCCCCAAATTGTGTATTTTTTTTACAATTTCAATCATATTTGAAGTGCTATAGGATAATTTCTCAATTTATTCAACACGTTTTTACTTAGTATCTATTATGTGACAGAAACTCTTTGAGGCTGTGAAAAACAGACAAGGTCCTTGCCCCCGAAAAGCTTGCTTATTAGTGGAGGGAACAGGAAATGAGCAACATGTACATATATATCATTATTTCAGGAAGTGATAAGAAGAAAAATAAAGCAGATCCAGGGTAAAGAGTGATGGAGAGAGCTACTATTTTAGATAAGGTGATTAGGCAAAGACCCTGGCAGAGTGACTGCATTTGAAAAGAGCTATTAATGTACATATGTAATATTTATTAATTTTACTGTTCAAATTTTAGTGACTTCTTTTTCAATACATCATGGTTTTGAGGATTTATTTGTTTTCTGTTTGTTTCTTTGCCTGATTTAATATAACGATCCTTTATAAAAGTATTTTTGAGTTCTGCTTTTTCCCACAAACCATATTGTAATGATTTTCTAAGTTTCAAACCCTTTGCAACTATCCTTTTAAATGGTCCTATCATATTTCTTAGCTACTTCCATATTGCTGGATACTTACATTATTTCTAATTTCTTTTTTTTCTTCTTTTTTTAAATTTAATTTTTTTTATTTTAATGATTGTTCAAGTACAGTTTTCTCCCCTTTACTCCCAATCAAGCCCACCCACCCCGCTCCCCTCTTCCCTCCCATTACCACCCTCCCCTAGTTTTTATCCATGTGTCTTTTAACTTTGTTCCCGTAAACCCTTCCCCTTTTCCCCTGAAACTCCCTCTTCTCTCTCCTCTGGTCACTTTCTGCCTGTCCTCTAATGCAGTGTCTTTGACTATATTTTGCTTGTTTCTTTGTTTTGTTGTTTAGGTTCCTGTTAAAGGTGAAATCATATGGTATTTATCTTTCACTGCCTGGCTTATTTCGCTTAACATAATGCTTTGATATTATAAATAATACTAGTGAGAACTTTGGTTTTTAAAAATAAATCTTAAATGTTTGAAGTATTTCCTAGAAGGTGTTTAAAGTGGTATTTACTGATTAAGAAGACTTTAAAATAATAGTTTAAAATAATTTTATATATACAGAAATGGAATCATTTTAAGGGAAAATATTTTAATGACCAAACACCCAATATTACCTATTCATACACCATGTGTCTATTATGCTGACATATAAATATCTATATACTGTATGTATGTGTAGCATTTATCTTTTTGATTATTTATTTGACTGTATCCATCATCTGCCTTGACCCATTATAGGGTCAAGGTTGGGTATGTCATTCAACATCTCTAAGTTTTTTTGTTCGTAATTTATTAAGGAACTGTTTCTCCCAAAGTAATTCTTCTTCCCGATATTTCTAATACTGCCATGTCAAATCAACCTGACGTTTACAGATGATTCTTTTTTCAGTAACAATGCTCATTGCTACGATTTTATGCACTTAACACAAACAGAACAGCTGATGCTTCAGAGACATTGCCTGAAGCTGTTATGGTGAGGGATGAATCAGTGAATAACTGTGGCTTATCAGGGGAGGGTGCTGTCCGCACTGGAGAGCCTCTTGTCACAAACCATAGCCAGGGGCTCCTCCTGCACGGGTATTTGCATATGGAATGTATCATCTTCTTCCTTCAGCAGAGTCTGTACTAGGACAAATACATGCCCACACTCAGAACAGCAGCTTCAAATTTTAACATGAGTTTAATCTGTAACAAATGTATACCAGATTTTCATTTTCGTGTATTAATATCTCTTTTCCCACCATGGTTGCATCTTGAAAATTTCCAGGTTACAGAAAAATTGCAAGAATAGTACAATGAGCCCTGGCTGGTGTGGCTCGGTGGTTGAGCTCCAGCCTGTGAATCCAAGGGTCACCAGTTCGATTCCCAGTCAGGGCACTTGCCTGGATTGCAGGCCAGGTCCCCAGAAGGGGGAAAGTGAAAGGCAACCACACATTGATGTTTCTCTCCCTCTTTTTCTCCCTCCCTTCCCCTCTGCAAAACAAATAAATAAATAAAGTCAGAAAGTCTTCCTATTAAAAAAATTTTAAAAAGAATAATGCAATATTTGTATATCCATCATCTCAATTCACCAATTAACATTTTGCCACATTTGCTTATCTCTCTATATATCTGTGTATGGACATGTTTGTATATGTTCATATACATAATGTAATGTATACACACTTCTATATCATATGTGTGCAAGCATGTGTATAATTAATACATATACAAATGTTTTTCTAAATGAACCATTTATGAATAAACCATAGGCCTCATGATTCTTCACCAGGGCTAGGATTAGGATCCTAGCCTAATGAGGTGACTGTGGCAGAAAATTTAAGGGGGAACTGAAAAACTCCATCAAGAGAAATATTTTAGTGCAATATATTAAAATTTACTATTAAGGAAAAACATCCCATGATGATTAAAACATCGAAAATGTTACAGACAAACTGCTGTTTGTTTTACAACCCTGAATAATCATGCAATGAGAACAGTGTTTCCAGTCAGCCTGGGGCTCTGGGACCTGTGGCTGTTGAGTTTTTGAGAAGCGACAATGACTTGTGAACAGATTGGGCAATGCGGGCTTTATGCAGAAGTGAAGCCTGCTCAAGTGTGGTTGGTAGGGTAATAATACGGGTGTCATAATTTACACTTGTAATTTGAACATTTCCCCTAAGATGCCCTATGCTGTGCCTGAGTGTGATACTGCTATGTTACAAATTTACATGCTTATGATTTTGTAATAAAAGATTTTTCCTAATAAAAAAGGGGCTTTATTTGTGCCAGACCCCTGTATGTACGCATGTGTTTTGACTGTAGCAATTGCACTAACTTTTTGATGCACAGTGTGTACATAGGGGCACACACTTGTCCTTTGTGTCACACTCTCACATGGCTCTGCACTAAGCACCTCAGTGTGCCTCTTCCAAGAACACGGAGATTCTTCTACATAACTCAGTGCAGTGACCATGTACAGGAAGTTTGACATCGATGTACTGTGACTGATATGCATCCATATTTAAGTTTCCATGATCGTGGCACTGATGTCTTTCATGCCTTGTCCCCAACCCCAAATCAGGATCCAGTCAAATATCACACATTACATTTAGTCGTCAAGTCTCTTTATTCTCCTTTAATCTCAAAACCTCCTTCATTTTGTCCTTCACACTATGGACATTTTTTTAACAGTCAAGCCCATTGTTATGCAGATTACCTCTCAGTTGTGATTTGCCTGTTTTCTCAAGAATACTACATTATGCCACAGTTTTAACAGCCCATTCTTGTTTGAGCCTTACTGTATAGCTAGATGCAATAGGAATGAGTGACTGCTTTCTAAAGTCGCAATGTCAGATATCTCAGTGTGCAGAGCCAGCTATGTGAGAACAACTGAAGCAGATAGGACTTTTGCCAGAAAAGCAGATCATTCCAAATTATCAGAGGAGATGTGTTCCTTTTATGTTTTAAAGGTATGATGCTAGAAAAATTGCTGATTGGAAGGACAAGAGGTTTCAGCTCCCAGACCAACTTTGACTGATTGGAGGTGACATTCAAGGCTCCCCATGGGCTGGGGAGGAAAGGGTTGTTGTGAGTGCTCTCCACTGTGGATGGCTGGGTGAGAGGTGGGGTAGAGGCCATAGCCAGTGCTAAGGCTGCACTTGACAAAGACTGACTGTGGCTTTACGGCTACCGCAGGCCATAATTCTTACCACACCTGGGCCAAGTTTCCTGAACGTGCAGACTCACAACTTCTAGGGCTGACTTAAAGTTGGTAAGAATGTTCTCCTGTGGCTCATTGTAAGTCCAACTATTTCTCAATAATCACAGCTCATACACATGTAACTCAACTTGACCCTCCGACAGATCCTCAAATATGCATGAGCTTCTAGTGTAATGGTTTTCTAATTCTCTACTAGAACTGTTGTTTAGCGGTTAAAGAAAAATTAGTTCCCATCCTTCAATATTCACAAACATTCATCAACATTATAAATATAATGAGAAGATTAAAAGCTGATTACTTCCCGCCCAGGTACTAAGGCAACAACCTGGAAATCTTCTTTATTGTCATTTAGGACAATAAACTTAAATTTGAATGTGGGATAACCTTATCTTGCTGGAATTAATTAAAGGTAAATAAAGAAGCTGTACTGTGAAGATTCTAGTCAGCAAGCAGGGCAATAGCATTCAGCTTCCTCTCCTACCCCTCTGTTAACGCCTAGTCATCCAGTCTAGTTGGCAGCGCATTCCTCCTTCTCTGCCAAGTGCATATTTTATTGTTCTTCAAATCTTTCCTACTGGAGTAGTGAGACGTGTATATATGCTGACGGCCTTCTCACTTAATTCTGCAAATAGAGTTGAAGGGCAATTTGGAAGTGTTTATCTCAACTTTAAGTAGATAGTCCCTTTTTCAAACTGAAAATTCTATTGAGATCATCATAGATTCACATGCAGTTGTAAGAAACAATATGGAGAAATCTGCGGTGGCCTTGCCCGGTTTCCCCCAATGGTAACTTTTGGAAAACTGCAGTATAATGTCACAATCAGGAAGTCATCATTAATGCAATATACTAATCTCATTCAACATTCTTCATATTGACTTGTACTCACTCCTGTGTGTACCTTTCGTTCTAGAAAAATTATCATATGTGTATGAACACACCTTTGACTTAGCACTTCCACTTTTAGGAATCTCTCCTCCAGAAATATTTGCATGTGTACACAAAGCCATATACACGAAAACAGGGAGTGCCCTATTTTTGTATTTGTCAAAGAAATGGTAACATTGTGCTTCCAGCCTAGGGGAATGATGAAATTGATTTGGCACAACATGGAATTCTTGCAGTAGATACTAAAGAAAGGGACATAGCTCTAGATGCTGAAATGGAAAGAGCTCCAAGACAAAATAAGTGTAAAAAGCATAGAACGATGTGATCATATAATTACAATTATGCAAAAAATGTAAGGGGATCAATATGCATACATGGAAATGCATTATAAAATATGAATGACTGTCCTGAAACTGTTAACAATGGCCACCATGTCTTTCAACTGAGGACCCGTAAGCCTGAAGAGTGAGGCTATCTCTTGGGCCTTAAAAAAATGTGCAATCATTTCACAGCCAGGGTCTGTTTGAGACTCACTCAGTCTTTCCTAGTGGGGAAGCAAAACTCCCTACCACCTGCAAGGAAGGAGTAGCTGGAGTCTAGGGGTGGCCGTGAGCCTGAACCAGCACCCAGGCTTGCAGAGAAACAGGGTGTGTCTGCAAAGACACATATACAAATATTTTGTAAAAGCAAAACCTTCACCAAGTAAAAGGTTTTGTAATGAACAAAGATAGCAGGCCTCCTCCATGCCCCCATGCCAACCAGCAATCCATTTTCCAATTGCAACCATTAATTATTTACTTAGAAGTTAATGTATAATATGTGGAAGAGTGAAGCTGGGCATTTAATGAAATCCTTGCAGTTGCAAGGGAGAAAATAAAAGTCCTTTGCAAGCCTGCATGTTTGCAACATATAGACACATTTTCTCATAAGAAACTCCCAGAAAAATTGAAACCACATGTGCAGATGGCCAAGGCTGCAGCAACTCCAGCTTTGTCTGCTCTTGGGTTCTGGGGCTTGTCTCAACAGGAAGCCCCCAAATAATGAAAGGATCCCAGCAGGGGAACAAGGCTGCAGCCAGGAACAAGGTTTCCTTCACTCCCACCCTGTTCCTTCGCTCTGCAAAAGTTACAAACTGTGAGTTTCCTTCCTGATAACCCCAAGGCTTCCTCACTGATTGGTCTCAGTTTTGGAAAGGACGTTACATCACCAACTTTGTAGACTTGGGGCTGGGGTGCTTTCTGGAGCTTTGGCCAGCTCCAGCCAGCTAGGTGGCGCATCTGTGTGGGGGGTGTGTGGGTGTGTGAGTGAGGGAGAGAGAGACACACACACACAGGTACTACTCAGATTACTCTGCCTGTTTGGTTTTCTAGTGCAGACGGCTGTCCTACTGTCTGACCAGGACAGTGCAGCTCAGCCAGTCACAGTACTGGATTTTCTCAGGTGCAGGAGAAGCATGGAATGTGGACTTTTCTTGAGCAACTGAAGTGGAACAGGGAGCTTGTCTGACCCAGGAGAGCACCATGGATGGCGAACCACAACCACCAGGCGGGTCTGACAGCCCAGGAGACTGGACTACCAGATCTGACACCACTCTTCTCTCAAACCCACTGATGGGGGGTGAGTCCAGGGGCTGTGGAATCAGAATGCTGGGGAGGTTGGTTAACAGAGAGACAGAGGAGGGTTGGGCGATTTCAGTGGCTGTGTCTGAGATATGTTCACAGGGCAGTCACTGGACAGAAGTCAACAGCTTGCTAGTTATATTCTTTGCATGGTTCTTCAAAAATGTGCCCACCTCCATCTGCAGAGTCCTGTAGACCATGCAAAGCCAACAGTTCATTCTCTAGTAAAAACTTTAGCTGCAATGGTTAAATATATCACATTACACTGGAGATTTAAAAATTAAAGATAAGAACAATTTTACTGCCAAGACATTTATTGAAAGGTTTTAGGTATTTGGCACTGAGGTGGGGCTGGGCTTACAAAGGATATTCGAACATGGAGCACTGAAGTGATTGATTCACTTTATTTTAGTTATTTATTTATTCATTCATTTATTTATTATTTTTAAATTACTTTATTGTTGTTCAATTACAGTTGTCTGTATTTTCTCCCCACCCCCTCCAAACCCACCTCCCTCCCTTGCTTCCACCCTCCCCCTTGATTCACTTTAAAAGGAGCCTTACTTTTAAAACTTTGGACATGTCTTACAGGTATGATTCTCCTCTGTCAGGTGGTGTTGTTGCTAATGTATAGAGTCTCATCCCTCCAGAAAGCTGTCATTTTTTTTGTGAGAATTCAGCAGTTTCCTGCTAACTGAAAGTATTCTGAAAAAAATGGGTGTAGGCATTAGAGGAGAAGAGAGATTATTATATCCAGCACCCTGAGAGGCTTCCCATAACACTTGCCATCGAAGGGACAATAAGCAGGAACCCTGCAGTCAGCTAGGACTTACTAATTTCCTACTATACAACTGCTGGAAGGGGAAAAGCCAGGAGAAATAAAATACAAAATGCCTTTCCCCTGACTAATTGAACAGATAAGACTGCTCATTCATTTATTCGTTTTTCCCATTTTGCTCATAAAATGAGCAGAGCACTCAACAGTGAATGGGATTTGGACCTGGATTAATCAGATGGATTGAGCATAGATGTGGAGCAGTGGAAAGCAGAGTGGCACCAAAAATCACTTTTTAAAATGAATTTGATAAATATATTTTTATGTTTTATTTTTAAATCCTCATCTGAGGATATGTTCCCTGATTTTAGAGAGAGAGGAAGGAGAAGAGAGAGAAAGAGAGAGAAATGTATAACAATTTGTCGCCTCCCATACATGCCCCGACCAGGATGGAATCTGCAATTAAGTATGTGCCCTGAATGGGGATCGAACCCCCAACCTTTTGGTAAATGGGTTGATGCTCCAACCAACTGAGCCACTCAGCCAGGGCTGATAAATATATTTTTAAAATATATTTAAAAAGCAATAAATATGAAGAAAAATCAGTGACTTGGTTTACTTCTACATAATTATTTTATAGCTAAGTATTATATTGTTTTCATATGAGAGAAGGGTGCCAGCTACTTTTCGCTGTTAAGAGTTTCTAAAGGTCCTAATCCAACTCTGGTTGGGGTTGCATGAGTAGGTGGGGGTGGACAGATGTAAATACACTCCAAGATATAGTAGTTAAAAAGTGAACAACACACTGGCCCTAGCTGGTGTGGCTTAGTTTGTTGCAGCATCATCCCATAAACCAAAAGGTTAGCAGTTCAATTCCCTGTCAGGGCACATTGCCTGGATTAGGGCCCATGCCTGTGTTATCGGTTTGTTCCCTGGTCAGAGCACGTAGGAGAAGCAGCTGATTGAAGTTTCTCTCGCACCATCAATGTTTCTCTCCCTCTCTCTCTCCCTCCCTTCCCCTCTCTCTAAAATCAGTAGCATGTCCTCGGGTGAGGATTAAAGAAAAAAGTGAACACAGTGTCAAAACTAGAAGGCAGAATGCCTTAGGGAGTCCAGTAAAAACAAGTTTGGAGAGATGAAACCTGATAATGAAGCTTCAAAAACTAGGTGGCAGAGTTTAGCCTTTATGAGGCAGGGAATTGGGAGCCATTGATGATTCTGGATCAGAGACCTGGCAATAATAAAGACTGAACTAAATTAAACCGGTAGCTATAATCAGTAGGGATTGTGGTGGGATCACAGGAATCTTGCACTAACTCACATGTACTCAAACTCTCATGTATATCAGCATCACCTGGAGGGTCTCAAAAATGCAGATGGCTAGACCCCACCCCCAGAGCTTCTGATGCAGTGTTAGGTCTGGGATGAAGCTGGGAATCTGCATATATAACAGCTCTCAGGTGATGCTGACAGCGATTTGGGGACTACACTTTGAGAACCACTGCACTAACCCAAGCATGAATGTTACATGTGGATCAAACTTGGAAATGACAAGAGAAGGGGAAAATAAGAGTGGTCATTTCAAAAGAAAAAAAAATCAGACTATGTTGCTTGTTTAAATATTGAGGCTAAAGGAGAAAAAGCAGCCCAAATTGTACAATTTGCAAGCCTAAATTAATGTCAGATAGGAGGGCTAGATAAGACAGGAGTTGGGAGGGGGAGCTGCTCGGGAGCAGCGTGAGGAAGGGAGGGTAAGAAGTTCTGTTTTGAACATAAAAGTGCCAATAGCCAATACACAGCCTTGATGATGTAGAAATGGCCCTATCCTGTCACATCCCAAAGACTGAAAGCAAATGCTTCTGCCCTCTCAGAGCAGCCCATCTTCTCTTTTTTCCCCTTGACCTTGCAAAATGTTTTGCAAGATAGATAGATTTAATGCTACTGCCCAGCATTCACTGGGGGCTCAGAGCTTCTTGAATAGCTCTTTTCAGAATGTACCAGTTAGTACATTTTAAACCTCTTCTGAAATAATGGAAATTTCAAAAATCACTTCAGAAATTGCAATAAAAATTAAATGGCAGCCTTCCTAATGTGCTGCAGGGTTTGATGGGGACTCAATTTAAAAGGAAGGTAAGTATAATGGCATTAATTGGAGGACTTGTGGAGTGGTTTCGTTAGGAGAGCTCCCGGTCCCATTTAACCGTGAGCTACTGGATCAATGGCATTGCCATTGACCTCATTTAGTATCTATTTTTTGGCAGTAAAACCAATAGACCCTGGCTGAACAAGTCCTGGGGAAGAGTCTTTAATACATATCAAGGGCTTGGATAATGTGTTCTATACACATGATGGCTGGCCCTTAAGTCTCTAAGACTTTGGTGGAGTCAGTGGAAAGGGGATTGTGACCTCGAATCTCCCTTTCATCCATACTCTTCTACTGTGGGCATCATCCATATTCTGAGAGGAAAAGGGCCCCTTTCCCATTGACTTTATTCTTTCCAGTATCAGCAGGAAGGCAGGCCAAGCTGCTTCTGGGTTTATTTCCCATGTGTTGAGCCCATAGCTCATTGCCTGCTTGGGGTGTGGACTCTGGAAAACCCTGGAGAGATATCTCCTGGATATCTCTTCAGTGTTTTTAAGAGCAAAAGAAAGTGTGTGTGGACTAATCCATGTTGCAAATCATAGCATTTGCTAAACCGTATGTGTATATATGTATGTATGTACATACACACATGCATACAGATACATACATACATAATTCATGCTCTCAATGCTAGGGAAATATCAACCTTTCCTTGTCACAATTTTGAGTTTTTATATAATTGCTCAATTATTCAGGGACCTGCTGAGGCTAAAGTCTTTGTATCAATTTGAGGGGAATTGGGGCTTTACAAGAACCCAAGTTTGGGGTGTTTTTTTTTTCTGGCAGGAGTATAGGCACATTGTGATAGCCTCACCAAGCTCTAGTTGGAAATGACTTTAAATCAGAAAGAGAAGTCTCACACACTGCTGATGGGAGTATAAGGTGGTACAGCCACAATTCCACAGAAGGCTCAACATTGTGTTACCATATCATGCAGGCAGTTCTACTCCTAGGTGTATGTATACCCAAGGGAATTGAAAACATACATCCACTCAAAACTTTGTACACAAATGTTCATAGCAGTGTTATTCATCATAGCTAACAAGTGGAAGCAACACAAATGTCCATCAGCTCATGAATTAATAAATGAAGTATGGCCTATCTACCTAATGGATATTATTTGCCCATGAAAAGGGAGATGAAGCATCGATACATACTACAATGTGGATAGACCTTGGACCAGTAAGCTCAGTGACAGAAGGCAGTCCCAGAAGACCACATACTGTATGATTACGTTCATAGGCAAATCCATAGAGACAGAAAATAGACCAATATTTTCCAGGGGCTGGGGGAAGTAGAAATGGGGAGTGGCTGCTGATGGGCAAGGGGTTTCTTCTGGGGATGATAAAAATGTTCTAAAATTGACCGTGGTGATGGTTGCACTACTCTGTGAATATAACTGGAAACCATTGTATTGTAGCTTTAAATGAGTATATTGTACAGTATGTGAAATGGGACTCAATAAAGCTGTTAGATGGATAGATACCGTCGGCCCCTATGATGTGTACCGGGACAACACCCTGTGCCTCTCGAAGGCACAGACGTCCCTGCTCTCCATTGAGAGGCAGGAGTACAAGACCTCAGGTGGCCTTTTTTTGCTTAGAAAAGTTCATAATCCTTCCTTTACCCTGGAGAGGAGTAACGGTTCCATGAGGAATGAATAGAAAGTAAAGGCCATTTTTATCTACAGATGATAATATAATTGCATCATTTTAATGAAATCTGAGCAGACCATTTGGAACCCAAATTATCTGCCTGGACTGTCACCTCTCATTATCTGAGGTAGCTTTAAGAAAGGTTGAGAAGTGTGGAAACTTATATTGCTTAGCAGCTGAGCACTTGGTAGGGAAAACAGATTAATCATCACGCACAATGATCCATTAGGGTCCATTTGCAAATCTATTTACGGCTGATTTTCAAAGCTTTTTTCAATTTTTGACTCTTTTTTCTCACTCAAGGTTTTGTGTGGATGGTATGTTGCATTAGCACCACCAGGGTAGAATTAGTTTTCTTTTTAATTGTAATTTGGAGAGAACTCTTTCTGTATCTGCAGTCTACGTTGTAGGCTCCCAGCGCTAGAAGCAGCAATATCTTTCCTGAGAGTAGGAGCCTCAGAGAATGCTTGGTGGATACCAGGTTTCTGCTGAGCATAAAGTCTTGAAGGTAGGAAAAGCCACTTCATTTAAGGTGTCTCATGCCCCTTAGTGAACCCAGAAGGAAAGCACTAGATGGGCAATGTGTAGGTGAGCTCATTCACCGCCTCCTCACCTATTACATGCTCCATCAACCTGTCTGGAAAGATGGTGATTTTCTCGCTGGGACAGATTTTCAGGGGCACTGATAGCTACACAGAGCAGACAGACCTCAGCCCACACGTGTTAAGTACGAAGTATTCTGGCTGCCGGCTTTATGGCCTTTCACTGTGCAAGGCATCAGTAACTACCCTGTTTCTCCAAGTCTTCTCAGCTTTTGAGAGATAGCAGTTCCTTTGCACGCTGTTACGGGCATCAGACCGCGCCGCCTTGTCTGTGTGCAGTCATGTGTTTGCTCCAGCGGGCAGAGCTGGAGCTGAAGCGAGTTCATACGGGCCTTCTCGCATTCTCACTGCCTGCGCTTGTTTTGGAGATCAGTCTCAATGAGAAAAATTCAGGTCTAGGCCTCATTCAGATGACGTGCAGACTCAGAGTGAGGAAAGCATGCAATATGTGGGGATGTGTGGGGATACGGTTTTCCAGCTTCCTTCCTAAGAATGTGTGTTCCTTCCATAGCTTGTGGAACAAATTTGCTATTTTAAATAGCAGTGATTACAGGGTGTAATCAGCACTCTGTTTAGTGTTTGGGCAGGATAATAAAAGTGTCTAATAGGTATTGAGCCGTGGGTAAGTATATTGCTCTGCTCACTTAAGGGGAAGGAAACTGATGCTTAGCCCCTGTCCAGGGACGCGCAGCTCAGAGGAAACCGATCGGGCCTGACTTCAGAGCTTTCTCTTAACCACGCTGGCACACTGCCTTTGGGGGTACATAATGTCCCAGTTACAAGGTCAGACTGAGCTGTGATATGCACTTCATACTGGGACAAAAGGTATATTTGATTCCAAACCTAATGGTGTATGTAATTACCTGATTACTACTTAGTATATCGTACTGTTTGCTGAGATGCCCAAGTTTCTATTTCACGCAGGAAACTGCACTGGCAATCGCAGCTTAACACATTAATGCTGGTAATTAGTGGAGCTCTCACTTAACTAAATGGACCATTTGCCTTTGAAATCAGTGTGTAAACGGAAGTACAGTAATCCATCTGTCATCCCAATCTACCCCTTTGTCCTTGGTTTGGACACTGGATGTAGTTTTTAGCTACATAGACGTTTCAAATAAACTGTGTACAAGAAATATCAATAGAGGGAGAAATGGTGAGCTTCTGATGGGAGTTTTGGTGGATTGACTCCAGCCATTAACGCCTGTTAGGTTCTTACTGATGGGCAAGGATGAGCTTCCAGGTCTAAAGTACATTAGCAGGGTGTAACCTGTTCCTCCCTTTACATACAGATGTTGTGTCTGACTGGTCTCCAGTGCATGAAGCTGCGGTCCACGGGCGTCTGCTATCTTTGAGGAATCTCATCAGACAGGTAGGTAGCTTTTTGAGAAAAAAAAAAGATAAATATTCAGCACATTTTATTACTACACTGAGAAAAAGTCATAGTCTGATATTAAGATTACAAATTCCTCTTCAGCAAAGTGAGGTGGATACTATATTATCCAACCAATTTTTTAAATTTGGAGGGTGACATACTACTAGAATTTAGTATAATTCTACACCCATAGTAGGTACTCTAATAAATACCTATGAAATGAATACTGGGAAAATTAGTGCATTTAAGTTTCCTTTGCTTTATTCAGTAGACTATGTTCTTAAAACTTATCATGCAGTTTGGGTTCTCAGCTGAGGTGATTTTGCCCTTTAGGTGACATTTGACAATGTTTGGAGATACTTTTTGTTGTCACAACTGGGAGTGGGTGTGAGAGGGTGATACTGGCATCTAATAGGTAGAGACCAGGGATGTCACTAAATATCCTACATGGCACAGGGCAGCCCTGCACATCAAAAAATTATCCAGCCCAAATTGTCAGTAGTGCCGTGGTTGAAAACCCCGATACAAAGCAATGCTTGAAAATGTCTTTTTAAATTTGCAATCTTATCATTTCAATGACGTCTTCAGTTCTATTGCATCTCCAGTTGATTGTGGCTCTGCCCAGTTTGATATTAATTTCTCTGCAATTTAAGCCACCATTCAAATTCTAAAATGTCTTTTGTTCAGGATGCTCTGCTCTCTGAAAAGACAATAGATCTTTTCAGTTAGGAGCTCTTGACCCATTCTGTGCCATTGTCCCCTTTGGAAGTCTGGCAAAGTCTGTGGACCGTTTTTCAGACTAATGTTTTAAATACATAAAACAATGCAGAAGAAAACTATCAAGATATAAAATGACAAATGTGTAACATAATAATATATGGACTTCTTTGTTAATGCATTAAATAAGATTTAGTGGTGATTCTGATGACTACCATAATTTCTAAATAGGATGAACATGTATTTTGCATCTTTTAAATATCTGTAACAATTGTAATAAAAATATCTGTGATCCCTCCCCATGATAGTCCTATATACTGCTATTACTACTGTGGTCTGCTGTTTATATTCATAACTGAATACATAATTGAAGGACGTGGTACATTTCAGGCACTGGTTAGTGAAAGTAACTGTGCTTCCAAAAAGTCCCGATGTTATGGATCTTTCTACACTAAGTAATCCTTATATAAGAAAAAAGTGTCTAAAGAAAGATTTCAGACTACCCCAGGCCACTGTCTTAAGCTGTTTTTTGAAAGCAATAGCCTGTCATAAGTAGAAATATAGATAGTAACTTTAGCTAAAAGAAATTAAGATGCTTCTAGGGTAAAATGAAACATTTATCTTATTTTAACATGACAGAAAATGATCATTACAGCTTTTAAAAGTCACTTATTGAATTGGACTCATACTCATGTATATTCAGTATTTATAAGTTTACTGAGCATCAACCAGAACCATGCCTTTATCTGAGCTCTATCACATTATTTGAGCAAGTTACCTTCTTGGCATCTCAATTTCTGTCTTTATAAAATGAGCATCCAATACCTACCTGTATTAGTCAGATCTTCCTGTATAACGAACTGCCCCAAACTCCGTGGTATAATGCAATGATCATTTCTTACCAACGAGTCTTTATGTCAGCTGATCTAGGCTGGGTTTGGTTCCAAGCTATGGGTTGGGTGCAGCTCTCCTGCACATGTCTCCCATCCTTTGACTAGTGGCTACATGTGAAATTTTCTTCTCCTGGCAAAAGTCTGGAGCTTAGTAGGGCAAGCCCACCAGGCAAGAATACATGTAGGAATAGTTCCTCATCAGAACAATAAGCCAACAAGTGAGAGGACAAGAGAGGGTGAGAGCAAAATGAAAGTCAGTCTTGAGTGTAGGTACCTAAGAGTCAAATTGCTGGGCCATGCGTCTGTGTGTCATCAGACTCTAATAGATACTGTCACATTGTTTTCCTGGGTGGTTGCACTGTATTACACTCCCACTCCCAGTATGAAAGATCCCTTTCTGTTGTTTTTCTATGTCACCATCAGTACCTTAGTGGACTGTCAGATTTTAAGCCAGATGAACTCTTAAAAGTATTGTCATAGTACTGGATTTCTGGCTGAAACCCAACCCTAATGGAACTGATGCTTTGCACCCCTTACTCTGCCCATCTTCCCTCCTCCAGGGGTGGTCTGTGAACGTCCTCACAGCAGATCGTGTGTCCCCACTCCATGAAGCCTGTCTTGGAGGTTATCGCGCTTGTGCAAATGTTTTAATAAACCACGGAGCTCAGGTGAGTGCCACTCAAACAACATCTTAGAAACCATGAATGAAAAATGACTATTTCTCACCCTCCAGAATAATTTCCAGCATTTGTGATTAGCCTGATTTGAAACATGAAGAGGGGGGTTTTTCAAAAGTATATGTCCATCAAGCCTGTCTGCCTTACCAACTGTTGGTAATGGGTCCTGTCTATATTTTCTTTGATAGTCACTACTAATAAATAGCTGTTAGATTTCTGTCTTTATTCATATGTCTCCAAGGCAGTGAAATATTATACAAAACACACAACATTTGGCTCCCGAACAGAACAACGGTCCCAGACCATCTCTACTATTTATTAACATTGGAAATTGGAACAAATTAATTATTGTGTGCACTAGAGTCTACATGTGAAAAATGGAAGAAATAAAATGTTGTGTAACTTATTGTAGTATTGCAAAGATTGAAAGAGATGAAGTACATGGTTATTATTTGGAGAAGAATCAGGACAGCGTAATGAGAAGTCCTAGAGAAGGAGGACACAAAGGCATTGAATTTGAGAGTAGGGACCAGTAATTCTTCCTTTAACTAAGTCTCCTCATGCTCAAAAGTGATAGAAAAATATGACCAGGGAAGTATATATGAGTTTTGCACATTCTCTCAGCCAGTATTTATTGAGCATTTATTATATGCCTAACTTGTAAACGAAATGAGGAGACAGCCAGATGAGCAAATGTTTCAGTGACTATAACACTAGCTGTTTCAATAGATAAACCCTGAAATCTCAGTAGCCTAATACAATGAAAGTTTCTTACTTGCTCAACTGAAATTCCAGTGTGGGTGTTGCCAGTTAGATGGCTCTTTCCCAAGGGTGATTCAGGAATACAGGCTTCTTCCATCTTGCTCCACTGTTTTCAACAAGTAGCTTTCATGTGTGCTCTCGGGGTAGTCTCCATTCCAGGTGGTTGGAAGGGGCAAAGATGTGGGGGATTGTGCATGGAAAAATTTTAAGGACCAGTCTAGGTAGTGACATAGATCACTGTCACCCATATCCCATTGGCCAGAACTCAGGCCACATCTAACCTCCAGAAAGGCCAGGGAATGCAATGTGGTTGCGTGCCCAACACAGAAGAAATAGGTTTGTTGAATGCATAACATCTCAGCCAGAGAAGGCACTTACAATACACTGTTTTTATTTGTTAGTTTTTGCTATATAGCAAGCCACCCTGACTTAGTGGCTTAAGACAATAGCCATTTATTTATCTCACAATCCCTTGTGTTGACTGGACAGCTCTTCTGGTCTGCTTCAGCTGACCTCAGCTGGGCTTACTTGGGCATTTGAGGTTAGCTGATAGATTGGCCAGAGCGGGCTGGTTCATGATGACCTTGCCTGGGTTGGCTAAGATGTCTGGGGAGCCAGAAAATTTCTATGTGGTCTCTCATCCTTTCGCAGGCTGCCTGGACTTGTTTACATGGTAGCAGGGATTCCAAGAGCAGAAAAACAGGGCAAGGTCTCTGCTTGTAACACATTTGTTACTGTTCCATCGGTGAAAACAAGTCACGTGGGCAAGCCCTGCTTCAAAGACTAGAAAAACAGTTTCCATCTTATGAAGACTTGCAAAGCCATATTGCATACTGTGCAGAGAATCTGTGGTCATTTTTGCAAACTTCCAAAATGTATTAAGTGTTGATAGCCAGGGGGTTGTTGGGAGCACAAGGAAGTGCTTCTAACCCATTTATTTCTGATGGAGAGAGTAAAAAACAGGCTTCCTGTAGGAAATGATGTCTAAGCTGAAGCCTCAAGGACATGTTGCAGTTAGCTGAATGGTGGGTTGGGGGAAACTGTGGGCTTCCCTCCCTCTGAGAAGACCAAATGCAAAGACCTGGAAGTGAAAGGCACATTTTTGTGATTTCACATCATTCCTTATAGCAGCAGAATAGAGTGGGTGAGAGGGATCAGAATACAAATACTATTGTCCATGCCAAGAAAACAGGCTTTGTCCTGAGAACTGTAGAGAGCTATAGGTGAGTGCCATCACCAGGCTTATATTTTGGTTAAGAAAACATACACAAAACTTTGAAACAGGGCCAGGACTAAGGAAAAGCATGAGAGGCGCCTGGTGTGCATACTTTAAAGAGCTGCTCACCTACACTGGAATGTTAGTCGACCCTACGAGTGAGTGTCTCCTTAAATTTTGCACCTCTGGATGTCTTCTGTGCCTCACTAGTCCTGGCCTTGCCTCACAGTATTATCGCTTAACTGTTCACCAAAGAATTTCTTAACAAAAAAGAAAAATGCTTCTGCGTTTGGCTTTGCTCTTCCCTATTAGAAATTTCCAACATTAGAAAAGATAGTTCCAAAGATTATAGTTTTATGGCTCAGTAAGTCATTAATCCATTGGTGTCTAGCAAATTTATTTCAGCATTTCATTGATTGACTATCTAAATTCTCCTTTGAGTCATCCTCACCATCTCACTGGTTCCCTCAGTAATGAACAAAGTGAAACAAATCTTTGGTATGTATTCACTCTGTATTGGTATGAAACTCATGTTTTAACATTAAAGAACGATATGTTAATACTTTTAGAAGATTGCTCTGACTGTTGTGAAGAAACTGGATTGGTGTGACAGGGGTCTAAGATAGAACGTTTAAAATAAAGAGGTTAATTTATAAAGTATTGAAATTATCCTAACTGGTTTTAAAGTTCAGGATCCTGGGGAGGCCAGGAAGGAGACAGAACACTCAGTAACATCCTTGGCACTGTACATTCCATGCTTCATTCAGTTTTTCACCAAAACCTCATGGAATTGCATTTTTTTGGCCCCATTTTGTGGCTGTGGCATTTAAGGCTCAGAGAAGTTAAATACTAGCTCCAGGAGTGGTGGAGGCAGGATTTGAATGCAGGACACCCCACTGCCTGCCTTCATGGTGGAGCTTTTCATTCCAGGTGAACGGCGTCACCACAGACTGGCACACTCCCTTGTTCAATGCTTGTATCAGCGGCAGCCCGGAGTGTGTGAATTTGCTTCTGCGGTTTGGAGCCAGCCCCCACCCTGCCAGTGATCTGGCGTCTCCCATCCATGAAGCTGCTAAGAGAGGTAAAGTGGGTGGGAACTGAAGTTTTCCAACTCACTGTTAAAACAGAGAAGGAAGAGGAGTTCTGTTTTAGAACAATAGTTCTCAAGGTGGGGTCCCGGGACCAAGGTACCAGTGTGATGCAGCACAGAAATGCACATTCTTTGGTTTTGCTCCAGACCTACTGAACCAGCAACTCTGGGGGTGGGATCCAGCCACCTGTGTTTGGTTCACAAGCTCTCCAGGTGGTTCTGATGAACAGAACATTGCAGAACTACCTTTTTAGAGCATCCCAAATGTTGCTTCCCAGGACCTGTCCTTGGTGAGGTTATAAGTTAGCATCCCTGCCCCATGGCCCACATTGTGTCCTTTTTTTTCTTCAGGCCCACCTTAAGTCCCTGTTCACCCATACCTCTCCCCAACCCTCACTGTCATTTCTGTGCTTGGACTGATTACAAAGTACAAACAATTGAAAAAGGTGGATGTTGCTGGTTGCTTACCGTGGCTTGTAAACTCCGGTGGAGTTGCACCCAGAGCCGCACATCACATCTATGATCAACCCATTAACTGAAGGCAGTATTTAAAATCATTCCCTTTTCTAAGCAAAGGAAATAGCTTTTGGTTCCCTGGACAAGTTGCTGGCAGATTTAAAAATATGGTTATCAGTGAGAAGTGGGGTACGTGGGTAGTAAGGGGGTCAAATATATGGTGACAGATGATTTTTTTTATAGAATAGAATATTTTCTTTTTTAAAAAAGATTTTATTTATTTATTTTTTAGAGAGGGAAGGGAAGGAGAAAGAGAGAGAGAGAGAGAAACAGCATTGTGCGGTTGCGGGGGGACATGGCCTGCAACCTAGGCATGTGCCCTGACTGGGAATTGAACCTGCAATGCCTGGTTTGCAGCCCACACTCAATCCACTGAGCTACACCAGCCAGGGCGTGACAGATGATTTGACTTTAGGTGGTCACCACACAATGCAATATACAGATGATGTGTCATAGAAATGTGTACTTGGAACCTGTATGATATTGTTAGCTGATTTTACCACAATAAATTCAATAAAACATATAAAACCCCAGAAGATGGGGAAGGTATTGTTTCCCTAGTTACTAGAGAACTCGTTGTGTAACTATTTTTCTCTTGCTTTGGGCTGCAGGCCATGCAGAGTGCATTGAGTACCTGGCGGCTTATGGGGGTGACATTGACCATCACATCAGTCACCTGGGCACTCCACTCTATTTGGCCTGTGAAAACCAGCAGATATCCTCTGCCAGGATGCTTCTGGAATCAGGTAAAACAAAAAGCAAAAATGAAACAAGGAAAACAAATGAAAAGTAAATTAAATGTATTTCAAGCTGTTTCTACTGCAGGAGTTACTGGCAGATTTAAAAATATGGTCACCAGTGAGAAGTGGGGTATGTGGGTAGTAAGGGGGTCACATATATGGTGACAGATGATTTGACTTTAGGTGGTCACCACACAATGCAATATACAGATGATGTATCATAGAAATGTATACTTGGAACCTGTACACAGGAGTTGAAAAAGTGTGGGCAGTGAAGTTGGAAAAGTTTGGGGTTCATATTCACTGTGTTCCCATGGGAATTATTTCAAACTGAACTTTATCTCTCTCTTATAATGATGATGATGATGATGGTAATATCTTCTCTCAGGGTAGTCCTCAGCGATGAATACTTTTTCCTTCCTTTCCTCTGCCTCCATCCTCCAGCCAATCAGATTATTAAACCTTGCATCACTTCCAAAACTGCTAGATTAGGACTGAGTCTTATTTGGGGCCTTCTTCGCTACTTGTCTTCAATTTGGAAATTGAACTTGCCTTATTTTTAACCCATTGTAAATATTATGCTGTCTTTGGAAAGGCCTATGTAGCATCATTCTGTTTCACTTCCCTGCTATTGTCCAGTCCCTTCTTTGACACTTGGAACACCATTTCCTCCCCTCTTTAATTATTTGAGCCCTGTTTAGTCTTTAAAACTCTAGTACCCTTTCCTCCCCTGAATGTTTTTATAGTTCTTACTGCCTTCTACTCATCTAGTATCAATTGCTATGGATTAGGAGATTCATATTCATTCACTCACATTATTTCTCTCTCTCTTTCTATTCCTCCCTGCCTCCCTCCCTCCCTCCCTTTCCCTTTCCCCCTCTCCCTCTCCCTTCTATTTCCCTATGTAGATTTTAAGCTCCTATAAGGACAGGGCCAAGTTTTGCCTCCTTTACACAGCCAAGAGCAATGCAAGGACAGTGCAGTTAACATTCGTTAGGTGGACATAGGTTCCCAGCTTACTAAAAAGACAGCAGCTGCACAAAGCCACATGTCCCCACATGTCATAGTGTGAGCCAGCATCCAGGCTAGAGTAGGGATTTGTTGAGAGTGAAGGGATAGAATTGGGTGGGATGACCCTAGAAATCCACCTCACTCCTGAAGAAGACTTTGCCACCTTCCCTGTGACCTTGGGATTGGCCCCCACAATCTAGGAGATACCCTCACAGATCGGTTGTCCTTCGTAGTCCCAGTCACACAGTCCCAAATCCCAGGTTTAAAACCCCGTGGCAGTTGCTCAGTGTATGAATGCAGCTGCTTCCTGTGGATGCCGTTTCATCATGTAGCTTCACTTCTAGTCAGTATTGGCTAGTATTAGGGCTCCATTAATAATGTGCAGCTTCCAGGCCACCAGGATTTTTCTCGTATGTATCCACATCTATGGAGAGTCCATACAGGTGAGTTTAAACCCTCATATGCTATATAGCTCGTGTTATACATTCAGTGACATGGTCAAATGACATGTTCCTCATGTTCTTAAATGGAATTAAGTCATCTTTTGTTTCCTCAGGAGAACTGCTGTGCCCAGTATGGATGCCCAGTTGTTAGGGAATTTTGAGGAGGAGGAGGATGCTTGAACTTTGCTCCTTGGCTGACTCTCTGTTGTTGTTGTGACCCTTTAGGAGCAAATGTGAACCGAGGCCGAGGTTTGGACTCCCCCCTTCATGCAGCAGCCAAGGCGTCCAATGGGGAGCTGGCCTGCCTGCTCATGGATTTTGGAGCAGACACTCAGGCCAAGAATGCTGAAGGCAAACGCCCCTCGGAGCTGGTGCCTCCAGAGAACCCTCTGTTTCAGCTCTTTTCAGAGAGAGAAGGTGCTTCTCCTTTGCCCGAACCTAAGCCCTAATTCATAGGCTCTTGCGGGCTCTAGCAGGAGGCAGGTACTGACCAGGTTCTGACTTCTGATCCTACAAAAAATATCATTCTCTGCCATTGCTAAATGTGGGGGGCTGAGATAATGTAGCATTCCACAAAGTACACCACTGGTGATGTAGTAAATAATCATCTGTTGTTTGGCACGTGGGGGACAGACTATTTTGGATGATTAATATTCATATATGGGGTAGGCCAGTTTTCAAAGCATGAAGATATTGTTTTACAATTTGAATATTAACTTTATCTAAAACATGCTTGAGAGTGAGTAGAAGCCTCTTGGAGGTTGTATGATATCCCAGGATGTTTTGCTGCACTACAGGGCATTTTAATTTCAGCAATAGTGCTGAACCTATTGGGCATTGATTGAGCATTTGTAACATATTACTTTAATGATTCACAGTGATCTGGAAGCATTTACTATTGTAAGTTAATTAACAGTAAGTCCATATTCTTCCATAAATAAGGACTGACGCTCCTGACCCAAACAACTAAACCTGTGGTTGTGCAGTGTGCGAGGGGGTAAAGGCAGGGGTGGGTTGGGGTGAGGAGCAAAGACCCCTCTGATTGCATTCTTTTTTTAAAAAAATTTACCTTTAGAGAGAGGGGATGGGAAGGAGATAGAGAGAAAGAGAAACATCTTTGTGTGAGATCAGTTGCCTCTCACATGTCCCCCACCGAAGACCTAGCCTGCAACCCAGGCACGTGCCCTGACTGGGAATCGAACCTGTGACCTTTGGGTTCACAGGCTGGCACTCAGTCTGCTGAGCCACACCAGCCAGGGCTGATTGCGTTCTCAATTGGCATCGAGGGAGGAGAGCAGCTAGCTTAGGACCTGTTTCGTTTTTGTTTTCACCAGAATGTGAACATTATGTTTTAGGTGTTATGTGACTTTGAGGTAGGCTTCCCTACCAGAAGGATTCTGATATTTTAATCTGCTTATTTTCTCCCCACGTGCTGGGAATTAGGGCTGGCCTCGGGCCAACTGTAAAGTGGCCAGTGCAATTCTTCTTCCTCTTACTCCCAGTGTGCCAGAGTGCTGGCAGCCAAAGCCCTACCTTGGGGCTCCCAAACAAGACTTGTATGTCCCAAGCCTTGTGTGCAGAGGGCTATGGAAGACTGACCCCAGGCACAAAAAACGGTTCAGAAGAAACCCCTTTCTGTTAACCAATGGGATAGTCACCAGGTAACTCTACCTGCATTTTGAAGATTTCTTGTTTTCAAAACATTCTGTCTATATATACAGGGCCAATTTCTCCAACAGGCACAGACACAATATTTGAAGCCTATGTTTTTAGGAGACCACAGAAATCTTTTCATTTCTTTTGAAATTGGAAGGAAAAAATAAATAAAACTCAACCTGGATTATATTGATCTTTATACCAACATAGTTGTAAAATACCATTTTTTTTAAGACTGGGAAAGCATTGGATTCTCAGACTTCCTGTACTGACTCTTCCTTTGCACTTTATTTCCCAAAGCCATTCCTAGACACCTGTGTTGTTTTTAATTTTGTTATTCACATTTTGGTGATAGTGTGGGCAATGATCCCACTGATTTGTAAAATGTCAGTTGCCATTAGAGAGTATTGCCACTTGTTTTGCTTGCATGAATTATCTTTGGGGTTCAGGTGAAGTCACCTCTCAGCAGGCTGGAAGCCCACAGGAAATGGGGAGAGACAAGTGCAGAAAGCCAGACCTATGAATTTAACACAGTAATATCTGTCTCTGGGTGGCCCCTGAAATGAATTCAAGAATATTACCATCCATCCACCTTGAAAAACATCTAAAAGCAGTGTTCTCATGGCAGCAATGAAAATTAAGATGACTGTCTCTCAGCACAGCAAGGAGCCACCTCTGAATGTGCTTTGGCCTTAAAGCATCATGTATGTTGCTAGGGAAGAAAAAGAAGTCAAGCCCTGGCTGGTGTAGCTCAGTGGATTGAGCATGGGCTGTAAACCAAAGGGTCGCTTGTTTGAGTCCCAGTCAGGGCACATGCCTGGGTTGTGGGCCAGGTCCCCAGTAGGGGGCACACAAGAGGCAACCACACATTGATACATCTCTCCCTCTCTTTTTCCTTCCCTTCCCTTCTCTCTAAAAACAAATAAATAAAATCTTAAGAAAAAAGAAATCAAGACCCTAAGCAATATTCTAGTTACCAACATAGAATCAGCTGGTTTTATTATGGAGTGTGGGAAATGGCTAAAAAGTTGTAGTGGATTTTCAGCTCTATTTATATGGAATTAAGGCTACAGCTCTTGTATATCAGCTGACGTATGGGAAAGAGCCGATAGTCTATTTGCATCAGTAGATACATTGAGTTTGCTCTGATGGCCTGCTTTTCCTCTCTCCACGCAGCTTGCAATGATGGCTTATCCTTCATAGTTCCTTTTGTAAAAATAAATATTTTATTTATTTATTTCTAGAGAGGGGAAGGGAGGGAGAAACAGAGGGAGGGAAACATCGATGTGTGGTTGCCTCTCACCCACTCCCCACCAGGGACCTGGTGTGCAACCCAGGCATGTGCCCTAGACTGAGAATCGAACCTGTGACCCTTTGCTTCACAGGATGGTGTTCAATGCACTGAGCCACACCAGCCAGGGCTGAACTTGTTTCAACTGTACCAGAAAAGGGAGAACATAGCCTAAAAAAGCCTCCTGTAAGAAACAGAAAATGGTCTTAAACAGTACGGTATTATGCCTTATAAAAATATACAGCGTGGGGCAAAAGGAGGTTTACAGTTGTTCCTATGGAAAATAATACAGTAATTAATAAATAATATAGAAGAATAAACTGTTTCTGCGCACTCACAATTGTAAACTTCCTTTGGCCCCACCCTGTATTTTGTATGCTTTCAAAGGAGGAAAACGAAAAGTCGTCTTAGATCGCTGAAACCAGCGTGTGGCTTCTCTTTACCATCTCTCTCCAGGCCCTGCTTCTTTGATGCAGTTGTGCCGCCTTCGAATCCGGAAGTGCTTTGGGATCCAGCAGCACCATAAGATCGCCGGACTCCTCCTCCCCGAGCAGCTGAAACGGTTTCTTCTACACAGTTAACTATGTCAAGGCAAACATTGTTGTGTGTTGTGGCCACTGGAATTTAAAAATAAAGTTGGGTTTATAGAGCATGACCAGTTTTTTTCTATTGGATTTTTGGTTTCAATGGAAACACACTGGGTACTTTTGTATGATTGGTTGGAAGGCACAGAGACTTTTTTCCCTCTTGCCTGGAAGAGGGCGGCTAAAAGAATAACTATTGTTTTGAATATCTACTGTGTGCCAAAAGGTGAGCCAGGAACACTTTGTGCATTATCTAATTAGCCCTTACAGAAGCCCTATGGGGTGGGTACTCTCCCTGCTCTTCTCCAAGTGAGACTCAGAGATCAGGGATGTCAGTCTGTCCAGTGTCCCACCGTAAGGACAGGAGTGAGGCAGAGTTTTCCAGTGTTACTACTCTGGCTTCATCTCTGCCACATGGGAAGGCAGATAAAGAAGAAAGATGTTTCTTTGCTACATCTGACCTTTTAAAACAATTCCCTATTCTTATGACAGAACCACTACTGTCCTAGTCTAGTATGGGGCCAATTACATTTTCTCAACCCAAATATTATATACATATTAGGCATATTCTAGAAGGTGATGTCCAATACAGTAGCTACTAACCCAGTGGTTCTCAACCAGGGGGGAGGGTTTGCCCCCTAGAGAACACTTGGCAATGTCTGGAGAGTTTTTTGGTTGTCATAGCTGGGCATGGATGGCAAGTAGGTGCTACTGGCATCTAGTGAGTAGAGAGACCCAGGATGCTGCCGAACATTCTATGGTGCACACAGCAATTATCCTGTCCAAAATGTAAATGGTGCCAAGGTCAAGGTTGAGAAACGCTGCACTAGCCATATGTGGCTATTTTTTAAAATGTAAATTAATTAAAATGAAATAAAATTAAAAATCCAGTTGCTCAGTCTCATTAGTCATATTTCACATGTTTAATAACCACACATGGCTAGTGGCTATTGTATTGAACAACACAAGTATATAGATCATTGCAGAAACTTCTTTTGCTTCATTGTTGCTGAAGTTTCTTTTTGAGAAATTTCTTTTGGACAGAACTCTTCAGATACTCAACAAGTGGATTTTAACTGCCCTTCAGTTTCTAATTTATGTGAGACTTGTGATATAATTTAGTAATGATGGCTGTAATTTCAGCTTTCTCTCTGAGAGAGGAATTTGGAGTTCCATTGGATCAATAGGAAGAAAATATTGTACCTGCTTAAGGCAGATATTTACCCGTAAGATGATATATGACCTGAATGATCTCTAAAGAGATTTTTGATATCATTTTCTGTTGTTCTTAATTCAGTTTGCTCCAGGGGAAAAAAAAAAAAAGTACTTAGAAAGTTGTTTTAAAATGCCCAACTAGTTACCCAGAAGATGGCGCTGCTGCCACATAGATACTTAGGGGAAAGGCTTGTTCCTCATAAATAACCCATTGTAAGATGGTTTACAACGTAGGCTCTGGAAATTTCCATCCAGGATGAAAACTTTGTAGTGATAAATTCCATTGACATTGGGTCTTCTTTTCCAAAGTACCCAAAAATTCAAATGAAACTTTACAGAACCTCACCTCCTTGCTTCTTTTTTTATTTCTTGATCGGATTGTTTACATTTATAATTTAGACAGCATCCTGTCACTTGCTAATTCACTTAATTTCACGAATTCATTTACTCAGGAATGAGTGCCTGTGTCTGTGATAGGCGTTATTCTAGGCACCAGGGTGGCCACAGTGAATGACAGAGGCAAAGATACTGAGTTTCTGGATCTTACACTCTAGTTGGAGGAGACATTTGCTGAGGAGAAAGGAGCTGTAGGCATTTTTCTATAGTATTTTGAAACACCAGTTTAAAAAACAGCCTTTTTTCTCATCTAAAATGTATTGGACAGACTCTTGCTTATGTTAATCTTCCTTTGGGAAAACCCTGTGAATGTAATTCAGGACCACACAGAATTACTAGAACAGTATTTTTCTTTTTCAATCTTCCACACAATTAACCAATTTGCAAGTCCATGTAATGGTCATATCTGCAAATGGAAAAAAGTGTTCCCACCGCTTCCCTTCTTGCAATTTTGGAAAATTTCAAATGACCTCACTTAGCAATACTCAGAAAGAAGGTTCTATTAAAAACAGGAAGTCTATGTTTATGAGCCTAAATGTGGTTCTATTTATAAGTGGCACACACACGTGAGTGTTTTATCATCACAATCTGGCACAACTTCATAAATTCTACCATCGAAGCTGGTTCAGTGACTTTAATGGACCCTCCCCTTTCATGGATGAAGGATGTAAATGTTTAGCCTCGTGAAGCCATCTTTTAAAAATGATAATTACTTTGTTTTTAGAGCGCAAACTTAGCCCATATTTATTGTAGAATGGTCTCGTATCGTCAGTTTACTACATTCCCTTGATTCTCTCCAGTAGAAACACTGAGCGGTCAGTACAGATCACTAACCTAGTTCATGTTATAATGAAGGAAGAAAACAGGAAGAGGCCAGGGAAGGACAATTAATTTATTCGGGATTTATATTGGAGCTGACTGACATGGTCTGCTTCTCCATATAATAAGCTGGAGTGGTCAGTCATTAGGCACTGAGGGCTCAGAAAGAAGGGACCAAAATGTGCTCAGCTACCTATTTCTAGGGCACAGGGGTGAGCATTTTTTATATGATGAAAGTCTGGCATTAGGGAGTGTAACACCAAGTCAGCATCGGAAGCAACTAAACAACTCCCACTTTCAAAGGCTTGTTAACAGTAGGCCTCATGCATCAGTGATATATGAGCCTCAACTCAACACTTCAAAGTTCTGTGGTCCCCATTTTACAGATGAGGGGGGAGAAGGGTTAAGGAATTTGCAAAAGTTGTTCTTAACCATTACACTCTCTGTTATCTTCAATAAATCTCAATGCTTTTGTCCATGGGTCCTAAAACCCCCTGCTGAATTAAGTGGGGGAGGAGCTGAATCTGCAGGTCAAAGGTCTCGGCATGATGTTAAATGGCTTTGCCAGCTTTAGATTCGACATCACTCAGCCCTTGCCCTGACCAGCCTGGGAGGCCTCAAACTTCCCGCATCTTGGGGCAGGTGAGTCAGCTGTGCCCTGCCGGTGATGCTGGTAAGTACAGAACAACATCTTCCCAGGGGACAAGCCCAGTGTGGCAAATGAGATTGTTATTTTCTTTCTGAGCTGAGAGTATTTTGTACTGACATCATCAGTGATAAAATCTTTATCTGTACTGTGGCAGGATGAAGGGGAAGCTGCCTGGGCTGTGAACAAAATGGTCTTGTATCAGGGTGTAGCCAAGAGGGGAGCCCCAAATAGGGATTTGTAATAGGGTCCAGAAGAGCTTGGAGAGCACTGGCTCCACACCACAGGGCCACACCTGCCCAGAATGCTGGCAGCTGTGGCCAATTGTGAGAGGAGCTGGAAATGGGGCTGCAGAGGAAGGTTGGTGCTGGGATTTTAACGGAGGCACAACAGCCATTGGGTGTCTCTCTTTTTGGGACCTCGTGTCTGTTTAGGACCACGCGGCTTTGGTGTCTTGGTTGGGACCATGAGGCTTGGGTAAGACTCAGGACAACAAGGCTTTGGAAACGCTCCCTTTTCCCATGTGGAGGGTACTGGGAGGACTGTGTGCATTTGTGGGGAACTTTAGTTTGTGTTATTTCAAATAAATAATAAATTCCTTTCCTTTTCACTGATCTCTGGTATGAAGAGACATCTTTCCTCAGGTGGTGGGCAAAACGAACCCAGTAGGTGGGGAGGAACCCCTGGAAAAAAAGGGGGGTCTTTTATATCATTCAGCCTGCCCCCTGCTCTGTTCTGTAACAGTCTGACTGCTGATTTGCTGGTTGTGTATGTTGGGGTTTTTTTTAATCTTTTCTTTCTTGCTGTATTAGAGTTCTCTTGCTGCGTAACAAATTACCACAAGCTTAGTGGCTTAAAGCAACAAGAAGTTATCTCATAGTTTCCGGAGGTCAAAAGTCCAGGCACGGCGTGACTGCATTCTCTGCTCAGGGCTGAAATCAAGGTGTTGGCTAAGGTTACAGTTCTCATCTGGGGTCTAAGGTCTTCCTTAAAGATCACTGGCAGTTGGTAGAATTCAGTTCCTTGCGGTTACAGAACTTGGGTCCCTGTGTTCCCATGAGCTGTCAGCCGAGGACTGCCCTCAGTATCTGGAGACCACCTACCTGTTCCTTGCCATGAAGCCCCCTCCATGGGAAATTCACAACCTGGATACTGGCAGTCTTCCAGACCAGGTGCGGCACGTCTCCCTGAGTGCCGATGCTAGCCAGCTGGAGGAAACTGCTTCTGATTAGAACAGACCTACCTGGATAATCTCCTGATTTGAGACCTTACTTACATCTGCAAAAGCCCTTCAAGAGAGTACCTAGATAAGTGTTTAATTGAATAATTGGCAGAAGGAATAAGTTTAGCAGGGGTTCAGAATCTTGGGAGCCATCTTAGAATTCTGCCTACCATATCTGCTAATGGCTAATTCCCATCACTTTGTGTTAGTTTGACTTAATTCAACAGCCATAGGAGGTCTGTCTTGTCAGATGGTCCAGGATCCCCCAAATGCCAGAGGCACCCACTGTCACAGGCAGGAAAATGGGTGGGGGGGGCTGCTTTTGTTAGCTGTAACCTGGGAGCTTGTTCTGGTGAGTCAAGAACAGGCACTCCTAAGACTTCCCGTATCTTGCTCCAGTCCCTCCCTTCAGGGTGTTTGGGCTGGGACTGAGAAGGTCATCCTCAGGTTTGACTTCCACCGTGAGCTCATCTTGATGAGGAACGTAGAAAATATCCTTAGCATGGTCCCCTCAGCACAAAAAAGAGTCCAACATTCGCGCTGTATCCTCCATGATGTGATGGAGGAGAACATCTCACAGCCTAACACACCCTCCAAGACCTTTAGACTCCTTTGAGTGTATCAGTTCTCGCTGATTTGACAAGATTGATTTTCTACCCTTCACTTTGTAAAATCCATTGTAAGGCAAAGGCAAGTAAAATTGATTTCCACTCACTTCCCTCCCCACCCAAGGCCTCTTTTCTCACTCCTGGTGATAGGAGATTTTTCAACCTTCTATGCCCTTTTGAAAAGCTTAGTTCTTTGGAGTACAGTGAAATCAGGAGGTTCTGCAGGCCTGTGTTGGAATTTTAATGTGATGTTTTAGGGGTTGAAGCTCCGTTGGCTTAGAAGATACCCCTGCTGGAAGCCCAACTATTGTCATCGTAAGCACTGGACCGTGACCATGAAAACTGGGGATGGTATCACCCTGCTTTTTGTCCAATTCATATCTTGTGCATTTTACTTAAATAAGAATGCATTTCTGAAAGCCACCAGTGAGAATTGTTCAAGATCAGATGTAATGGGTATGCATTTTACTCTTTAACATAGCACAGAATGAATGTCCCATTTAATTCTCTAAAGTGAATTTAATTGGTCCCAAACCACCATCAACCTGGCTGGAAATACAGCCTCAGTCACCATATGGACCCCTTTGAAGGACTAAGCAAAGGTCTCAAGGGTCTTATGTTGCCCAGGACATACATGGAGGGTGTCTTGGTCTTAGCTCTAAGTGGGTACTGATGATGTTTGTTGCCCACACCCATGTGGTTCCTTGGAGACAGGAGGCTCTGAGGCAACCATGTAACCTAATGCTCACGGTGGGACTGGAGCCCTAGTGCCTGGTACGCAGCCTCCCTAGCCAGACCCTGTAGCCATCATCTCTTGATGATGTGCCACCTCCCATGCTGTTGGATGGGAAGAGAACATGAGACCCTGCTTGTGGCACCTACCCTAAAAGCACAATGCCTTTATACTCTTGGGAAATTCATCTCTCCCCATGTTAGCAAATTCCACCCTAGGTCTCCAGATTGTCTCTCTGTTCCAGCTCTGGGAAAACCTGGAGTGATCCCCTCAGTCAGTTTCAGAAACACAAACACAGAAAATGGGCAGTTAACTCAGAAGGTGCCTGCTTCCAGGGAACCCCAGCTTTCAACCCTGATTCATCAATGTTTGTGAGCCCAGGGAAGTGCAGTCCTTTCTTTCTTCCCAGTGAAGCAAGAAGAGTGAGTAGGAAGAGATGAGAGGATGGAAAAGATGTAAAGCAGATGTCTTTGAGAGCAGAAGAGTTAACTGCAGTACTAGAGAATCGTGGTAGGATTGTTAGGTATGCAAAGCACCCACTCAGAAGCTGTGGTCATGATTGTGTTTTACTTCTAGCCACACTAAGTGCTCAGGTGTAGCTGTGCCAGGGGTGCAGAACTATTATTTTTATAATCCTCACCTGAGGAAATGCTTATTGGTTTGGGAGGGGGAGAGAGAGAGAGAGAGAGAAAGAGAGAGAAACATCAGTGTTAAAAGAGGAACATCAATTGGTTGCCTCCCATATGCACCCTGACCTGGATTCGAACCCACAACATTTTTGGTATATGGGACAATGCTCCAACCCACTGAGCCACCTTGTCAGGACTGGTATGATTGCTGTTTAAATCGGGCTAGGAGGGATGGGAAAAATATGGGAGGCCAGGGTTGGTGCACAGTGAAAAAGTGATAGGGCCGGTGGATTTGAAGTCCTGTGACCTTAATGAATCAAATAATCATTGGTATGTAGAGTAAGTGGGTTAGAACAAGAGGGGTTGGTTGCTAGTGAGAGGCTCAAAGTTAAGATTTTGGACATAGTTTGTTTATTGGAAATGACAGACTCTAGGAGAACATGGTGGAGAACCTCACAGTAAGAATTAAGCATGATTCCTTTCACAGTAGCTTATCTGGCCACACCAATGTCAAATCCTTCTGTTCTTTTCAGTCTGAGTCTGCTCTTGGTCACCAGATCAACCACTCAGACTTGATTCATTTTTTTCTCCCCACAGTTAATCAATCCCTTAGATGGCAAAAATGACAGAGTGGCTGGCTGCTTTAGCATGGATATAGTGTCCCATGTAAGCCGGAGCCAGCCTACATGATGGATGATGTACAAAATTCACAGAGGTGAATTTCATCATGTGCAAATCCAGATTGCCATCTATTCCAACACAAACTGCAGGTTATGACACTACTGTATGGTTTGTTAGGGTACTGAGTAAAGACAACGTATCTGTCTTCCACAACCACTTTCCTGTTCTGGCTTACTTTGCCCCTTGCTATTACTCTTGAGATTGGGAAACTCTCCTACATGGTGTTCCCCAGTGTAATGACACAGACATGGGCAGCATTCCCAAGGTAGTTGAACTGAGGCTTGCCAGTGGCCACTCACATTTCTTCTCTGGGAAATTTGAGTCAAGCAGGAGTGGTCAACAGGGTCGAGTAAACGGCGGGACACCAGAGTGAGTACTCATGTGTCTCTATTGTTCGACTTGTTGAAATGATCTTTTTAAAAAATTCCTGGAACTTGGAATCTGTACAGCTTCCTCTTTCATGGAGATTTTTATCCTTTTACTTAAACTAGCTTGAACAGATTCTATTCCTTACAACAAAATGATGACTAAAACAGTCTTAGTCATAAGTGGGTCCATTGTCTCATCTCTTCTAGGGTTTCAGGTAAGATGTGTTCCCTAGGCCAATAGTCCTTAATGCCCTTTGTCATAAGAAGAGAAGAATATGGAGGGAGCAGTACAAATGCAAATCAGTCTTTACTCTTGGGAAGACTGCTGACAGCATGAACCCAACTGAAGCAGAGTCAGCAGGTACACTTTCTATAACAGATATACTTTTCAGTCGTAATGGAGGATTGACACTCGAACAGCAAGAGCCACCGGGATTATTTACCACCCAAAGGTAGGCTAGGGATTCTCTCAGACAAAGCTAAGAGTGAGCATTCAAGGTGTGAATGGTTTCCTTGGGAGATTTTTATTAACTAGAGCATTACCTTGGCTGTTTTCCTTCTTGCATTTTTCCAGACCTGATATTCACTGTGGTGTTTGTAGAAATGTATTTAAAATGTGGTTCTATCACTTGTGCCCCGGACCTGTCAAAGTGCAGTGATGGAAGAAACTTGAAACAAATTTCGGCACAGCTCCTAGCTGCCAACAGTTACTGATGGAAATAGGCCCTGTTGTGCCCTGTGGCTCGTTAATAAGTTCTTCTGATCCAGTCACTTCTTATGTTAGTTGGGTTTAATGAAAATACATTCTGCTGCTTGGGGATTTAGCAGCAAAAAGAGGAGGAAAAAACCAAACACATGTACTAGTACCAGGTATAGCAAAAACACTACACCAGAGATTTGGAAAGATTTTGATCAGTGGGGATCCTGATGTCTCGGGTTCCAAGGCTGTAGTGCACTCTCTTTCCCATACCTGGTCAATGGTGACTCCTTTCCCTCTGATGAATGAATAAGCACTTGTCTGTCTTTAGTTCAGTACACTGTGGATTGAAGGCAGCTGTTCTGCTATGAATCCCATGAGTGGTGGTGATGCCAAATTGGTTGTTAAATGAGGCTGGCAGATAGTTCTCCTTGGGCTGTGAATTTCTGTGTCTCATGTGATTTCCACTCTAGGTCGGGACTGGAGACAGCTACTTGAGGACAGAGAAAAACTTAAAGTCTGATGTGAGACTTCCCACTGTACTGTGCTGTAAGAAGTCATCAAAACAAATTCCTTTCTTCTGTAAACCTTCATCTTCTTAGGCTTGTCATAAGGGCAAAGTTCATCTTTAAGTGGAGAGTCATGGACTAATTAGGTTCTCTGAATTAGTTTGTTATTCATGAAAAGAATGACTCAGAAATTAGTGAAGAGGCTTGTTTTCCCGATGTGGAATAATGAGATATTGTTTTATATGTCGCTACTTTCAATGTTGAGAACCCACTGTAACAAACACTTTATCTGACTAGTGGAAACAACATAATGACATGGCAGTTTTGTCTACCTTGGCATGTACAATAATAACGTTTGAGTAGGGGTATGCTGGTAAATACTTAACATCCAAATCCCCAGGAGTAAAATACAAAAATCGGATCTGTGGTATTGACTAATTTCTGTGGTGTAAGTACGCCCACAGTGGCCAATATCAGGTCACCAACCTGGCGCCGCTGAATGCAGAGCTGGACACAAATGCACACAATTGGCTTTTAGGAGCCAGCACAGTGGCTGCAGCTACTGCTGCCTTGTAAGAATGGTAAGACCATATACAAGGCTGGCTCCTGTCAATGGCTTCAGAAGAATATCTGCTGGACAGGAGAGTTGAGGGATATGTTTCGATGATCTCGCTTTTGCCTGTGCTGCACCTTCACGCACGCAAGCTGAGGAGAAGCTGTCTCATTTGAGGCGATTCATCTGGTTGCTGCAGGTAAACCGGATGTGACTTCTGACTACTGCATTTTTTCTTCTGGCACTACTGAATTGTGGAAGAAACATAGTATTGTAGTGTGCATGGGGCCCATTGAGGGAAAGATCTTCCCTCTATCTCCAGTTCTTCTAATTACTGACTATTTAAGTCTTGGACAAATCATGTGTCACCCACCGCTTTGCCTGCCTCCCCAACAACTTATAGATACACGAGCAGGCACCAGGTTCTTCCCAACCAACTGAAAAGCAAATGTATAGGGCTGTGCATTTTATCCTTTGTCTTCTCCCAAAGTTCAAACAATAAGATATTGAATAAAAGACAGAAACAAGACGTCAGCAAACTCTCCAAGCCCGGAGCAAACTGCACTGTCTCCTCTGAAAGGATATCATCATTTTGGCACTTAAAAATGTCATGTACAGCATAGTGACTATATATTAACAACACTGTGTTGTACAGGGGTGGGCAAAAGTTAACCTGTGTTACCTACATCAGCAGTGCATATGGGAGGCCAGACACTCAGGCATTTACACATTAATATTGCCAGTGACAAGCCAAACCTCTGTATCAATGCGCAATCCAAACAGTCCCTTGTCGAAGTTTTAGATCCCTAAACTTCACTGCTAATGTCCCTGACTGACAAGCCCCATTGTGTTTGCCAGCTGCCAGCCATTTTGTTCTTCCACGCCTTGAACAAAGTCCCTGAAACACAAACACTTCTGAAAGTATTAAGAAAACTAAAAGAGATGCCCCATCTGGGTGATTCTGCTTGCCTTCAGAGGCTGGAATAGCTGTCAGAAAGCGGTGCTCTTCGCCACTTGCGGCCCTTCATGGGCATCAGTTTTTGGTCTCCAAGTCAATGTAGATTAGGTGCATCAATTCCCATTGCAGCCGACTGTCAGTTAATATCTCTGTCCCTTATGATAACTGACTTGAGTATAATCAGCAGGTGAATACACTCTTTATCATTGTCCATCTTTCTAAGCTGCTGTGTATTGATTTTCAGTCTCTGAGCTGGGGCAAAACAGCCTTGAACTCTAAGTGATTTTTCTACTCTGCCTCTTTCTTCAACCCATTCATTTATTCATCAGATAATAAATGCGGGAGGTCTGCTATGGTCCAGAAATACTGCAGTTAAAAAAAAAATAGACCAGAAACCCTGCCCTCCTGGACCTCCCCTGTGGAACGACAGTAACGTAGTAAACAAGATAATAAACAAATAGGTTAATGTGGTGAACAAAAGAAATATACATATTATGTCAGATGGTGCTAAGCGGCATAGAAACAAGGGGGGATTGTTGGGGGAAAGATTGTGAACTAATGGGGTTTGATTGCTAAAGAAGACTCATAGGGCTCTAAATGACAGTGCTTACAAATCTGAAGTTTGTTACAGGAAAAGGATACGATAAAGAGCATTAAAGTGAAGACATGCATTATAGCCAAAGACTTTCATAGCAAAAGCTCTGGAGAGGTGGGAATGGGGCTCTATTGTCCTCTGCAGGTAAGGGCTGTGGCAGGATGTGCTCTTGCTTTCTGGTCAGAAGCCAGAGACATGTATACAGTACCCCTGGGAAACAGGGAACCTAAAATACAGTCTTGGCTGGGGTTTATAATATTTTGCTAGCATGTATGTATGCATGTCCCTGCTATGTAACTGGCCTTAACAACAGAGACCTCTGAGAGACTCACCCTGACCAGGTGTAGATCATCAATGTCACTGCTACCAATAGACAAAGCTGACAAGTGGGTACCAACCTCCCCAGACTCCTCAAACCCATGGTTACACTGCAAAACTATTAATTAATAGATTTCATGACTTGGCCAGGGGTCAGTGCCATACAGAGGGATTTCTCTTTAAGTATATTTTATCGATTATGCTATTATAGTTGTCCTATTTTTTCTCTCTTTTATGCCTTTCTGCCCTGTTCTCCCCCACAGAATCCCCCCCACCAGTTCGTGTCCATGGGTCGTACATATAAGTTCTTTGGCTTCTACATTTTCTATACGATTCTTAATCTCCCCCTGTCTATTTTGTACCTACCATTTATTCCACTTATTCCCTGTATGTTTTCCCTCATTCTCTTGCTCCCCACTGCTAACCCTCCATGTGATCTCCATTTCTGTGATTCTGTTCCAATTCTAGTTGTTTGCTTAGTTTGTTTTTGTTTTTTTTTTTTAGGTTCAGCTGTTGATAGTTGTGAGTTTGTTGTCATTTTATTGTTCATATTTTTGATCTTCTTCTTTTTCTTACATAAGTCATATAAGTCACATAAGTTACATAAGTCACATTTCATATAATAAGGGCTTGGTGATGATGAACTCCTTCAACTTGACCTTATCTGAGAATCACTTTATCTGTTCTTCCATTCTAAATGAAAGCTTTGCTGGATAGAGCAATCTAGGATGGAGGTCCTTGCCTTTCATGACTTGGAATACTCCTTTCCAGCCCCTTCTTGCCTGTAAGGTCTCTTTTGAGAAATCAGCTGACAGTCTGATGGGAACTCCTTTGTAGGTTACTGTCTCCTTTTCTCTTGCTGCCTTTAAGATGCTCTCCTTATCTTTAATCTTGGGCAATGTAATTATAATGTGCCTTGGTGTGTTCCTCCTTGGGTCCAATTTCTTCGGGACTCTCTGAGCTTCCTGGACTTCCTGGAAGTCTATTTTTTTTCCCAGATTGGGGAAGTTGTCCTTCATTATTTCTTTCAAATAAGTTTTCCATTTCTTGTTCTTCCTCTTCCCCTTCTGGCACCCCTATGATTTGGATGTTGGAACATTTAAAGTTGTCCTGTAGGTTCCTAAGCCTCTCCTCATTGTTTTGAATTCTTGTTTCTTCCTTCTGTTCTGGTTGAATGTTTCTTTCTTCCTTCTGCTCCAAATGGTTGATTTGTGTCCCAGTTTCCTTCCCTTCACTGTTGGTTCCCTGTATGTTTTGCTTTATTTCACTTTGCATAGCCTTACTTCTTCCTCTATAGTTTGTGACTATACTCAACTGTTTCTGTGAGCATCCTCATTACCAGTGTTTTGAACTCTGCATCTGATAGGTTGGCTATCTCCTCGTTGCTTAGCTGTTTTTCTGGAGTTTTGATCTGTTCTTTCATTTGAGCCACATTTCTTTGTCTCAGCATGCCTGTTATGTTGTAAGGGGGTGAGGCCTTCAGTATTTGCCAGGGTGGGGCAACCTACTTTACTGTGTTGTGGCACTGTATGTGAGGAAGGTGTCAGAGAGAGGGAATAGTGCTGCTCGCTCACTCTGCTCTAGCCCCATTTTCCAATGAACTCTCTTGTGAGACAGGGAGTTTCTCCTGCCTTCATGACCCCCACAGTATTTTATAGCTAGAGGTTTTCAGTCTTTAGTCTCCTGATAAGCTAGTCCCTCCTTGCCCACATAGTCTGTCACCTTGGCTTGGGTCCTGTTTGTCCACCCCGCTGCCCATCCTCGCCCTTCCTATCAGTCTGGGTGAATGTTTCTTTAACTCCTTGGTTGTCAGAGTTCTGTGCAGTTTGATATTCTGGCAGTTGTGGTTGTATATTGTTTTTAAATTGGTTGTTATCCTTTTTGGGGTTGTGTGAGGAAGCTAAATGTTTCTACTTATGCCTTCATCTTGACTGGAACTCCCAAATTCCTTATTTCAACAGAAATTTAGGCTAATTCTAGGTACACTATAATCAACTGTCACAGCACAGATACTAAATATCAAGTCAAGGAAAGCTTAATGAGAAGGTGACATTTAAGCCAGAATCTCAAGATGAAGATAGAGCTAGCTATGTAGAAATCTGAAGGCAGCTTTTTCCCTCTTTAAGTCAGGGAGATCAAGTGCAAAGACCCTGAGGCAGGATAGTATTTTGGGGAAAAGTAAGGAGTCTCTGAGGTCAAGGCTGAGTCAAGGCTGAATGCATGATGGGGAAGATGAGTAAATGATCTCAAAGACATGAACAGATGCTGGGTGGAAATCTGAATCACATGGTCTTTGAAATGTTTCAGCCTGTGCCTTGCTGTTCCCTTCATATTGCAATAGAATATGGTAGTCCATTAGAACAGAAATTCTTTTATTTATTTTTAGAGAGAGGGGAATAGAAGGAGAGAAACATTAATTTGCAAGAGATACATCAGTTTGCAAGAGATACTCTCACACAACCCCAGCTGGGAACCTGGCCCACAACCTGGGCATGAGCCCTGACTAGGAATTGAACTGGTGGCCCCTTGGTTCACAGCCTGACACCCAATCCACTGAGCTACACCAGCCAGGGAAAGAACAGGAATTCTTAACCTTAGAGTCTATGGATAGAAAGACCTGTAAATTGAAGTTTCAAAAAAAAAATCTTTATTTTCACTAACCTCTAACTGAAATCAAGCATTTCTTTCCATTAGGAATGCAGGCAACTAGAGAAGTATTAGCAGTACTTGTAACTCTGCCATCTATAGATCTCACATATATTTTCATAGTTCTAGGTCAAAGTTAAATATTTTCACAACCATATTTAAACTCAGAAAGCTCTGGGGAATTCTGATGTCTTTGAGAGAAGACAATCTTCCCTTTTTAAAATGATCTATGGAAGTTTAATTCCATTTGCAATATGTATCTATAGATGGGTTTTTCAGCATTGGTAACCATTAAAACAAACAAAAAATGATGTTGATTGGATAGCCGACATAATGTGCCTCCAATCTTTCAAAGACAATGCCAGTTGAAACTTCTTTTTGAAACTAAGCATCAATGGCCTTCACAAAAAACGGCTTTTTAAAAATCCTGTAGCCTGCATAGATGTGTTGTATTTTATTTTATTTTATTTTATTTTATTTTATTTTATTTTATTTTTATTTTATTTTATTTGTTATTTAGAATGATTACAAGAAAGAATTTAAATTAGTATGCTATAAATGTATTCATTTTATTTATTATTTAAGATTTATTGTGGTATACTTTCTGTACAATTCATAGAACTTTACTGGTTGGAAAAAAAAACACAAAGACTTCAGGAAGAACATTTCCTATTAGCTGTTCCTAACAGATATGCAAGGTCTCTGGGATAACAGCTGGTATCTTGAGAAATTGAATTTTCCAGTGCCAGGTAAGGTTGATGAGGTATTAGCTTCTGAATGGAATATACCATATAAGATTTGACAAGCTTGAATTAATACCTAATGTTCTCGAAAAGGGGCGGGAAATGATTGGAGAGCAATCAGGGAGCACTCCCAAAGAGGCCATAGATAACATAAAAGCAGATAAATATGAAAATACACCACATTAACAGGTCACAAATGGACTGGCATCAGCTTGTTATTGCTCAAGGTAAAATGAAAGCTTAAGGAGATGTGTGAACACAGCAGGGAACTGGCACCTCAGCTGAATTTTCCCTCTCAGGTAACCCGAGATTTGTTTATAGGGCTTCACTATACAGAAATGCTTTTGGCTGAAGGCTCTATTTAAATAATAAGAAGGGCTCTCTCAGCCATGCCCTCTATGCTGAGAAATATGTGGCCCTAAGTTCTGTTTCAGTTATTGATCTGGGTTGTAACCTCATCAGGCAATCATTTAAATTCCATGACAATGAACATTTACTCCAGCAGCCCTTTCTCCACCCTGCAGCGTGCAGTGGAACCTTCTGGGGTCCTCTTGGGCTCACTGACTTCTTGGGCCTGCAGGTGGCCTCAACTAGGGGCATATATAATCCCCCTCCAGGACATATCTGGCAATGTCAAGAGATATTTTTGGTTGTCACAATTGGACACTACTTGCTTCTAGTAAGTAGAGGCTTGAGATATTGCTAAAGATTCTACAACATTCATGACAGCCCCTGCCACAAAGAACCCTGGCTCAAAATGTGAGTAGTGCCAAGGATGAAAGACCTTGGTGTAGAGGATGGTGCACATAACTGCCTTTTACTGTCAGGCCTGCAGAGAGAAGGGTCTCAAAGGAGGAGCAAAGTGGCCAGGTAGAGAAGGGAAGCAAAGGTATATCATTTTGTCTTTTCTGACACATTTTCCAAACATGATTCTACTGTTGACCTCAGGCTGTTTCATAGAAATTATTCATTTCTGTCCTGCTTTCATCCTTCCTGTGGATAAAAAGGCATAGCCATGATCAGGGAAGTTTACAGAAAGACCCTGGTACCATCCCAAAAAGCATCCGCAATGTGGGTTCATTTGTTCAATTAATTTTATATTAAAATATTGCTATATCATAACATTGATCTATTGTATATCCATCATAATATATTGTACATACTGATATGTGTCATCCTCCTTCCAATTAATATTATTTTTAGCTCCTATCTAAATAACGAACTTGAATACAGTCATAACCCACAAGGTGGTGAAGCGGGGTGATAAAACAGTTTTCAGACAATATTTTAGTGGTGACCTAGAGTTAGAATTAGAGGTGTTCCCACTTGCCCCATAAAAGGGAAAGGCCATGTCAGGACAATGAAAATGGGTGGGAAAGAAGTAAGAAAACACATTCTCACAGAGTTTCGAGAGAGAGAGAGGAGTGGGACTGAGACAGAACCCATGGCCGATTAAAAAGTAGAGAAAACCTACAGTGACTGGCTGCCCTTAATCACCTCTTGTGGTCCCTTTTCCCACCAGAGAGTTCATGACTCATTGATCTAACAATCTTGCGGTCTACTGGCTGCTAGGTATTCCTGCTTTGATGGTTGCTGTTGAAAGCCCAAGATAATTTTCTAGCAAAGTATTTGGAGATTCTGGGAAACAGAAAAGTCCTCAAAATACAAAGGAATAGCTTCTGATGTCATGCTTTTATAGGTTGGGAAAACAAATATTGCGGTTAAGTGGCACACTCAGAGAATCACTTCCTAGGGTGTCCAGTCTCTGTTCTCTCTCTTTCTTTTTTAAATATTTTATTTATTTATTTTTAGAGAGGGAAGGGAGGGAGGGAGGGAGGGAGGGAGAGAGAGAGAGAGAGAGAGAGAGAAAGAGAGAAAGAAAGAAAGAAAGAAAGAAAGAAACATCAGTGTGCGGTTGCTGGGGGACATGGCCTGCAACCCAGGCATGTGCCCTGACTGGGAATCGAACCTGCGATGCCTGGTTCGCAGCCCGCGCTCAATCCACTGAGCTACACCAGCCAGGGCAGTCTCTGTTCCCTTAAACAGCATGGCTTGCTCTTGCACACCACATTCCTTATGATCCATGAGGCTTTAGATGGTCTTATCCAGCCCCATGGTGTAAATGCCACCTTTATACCAACAACTGCCAAGCACAAGAACTGAAAAGTGACCATTTGATTTGCCAATCACCAATACAATAGTCAAACTGTAACTCAGCTTCATAAGTTTGAAATTTGATCATCATAGGTTGAAAACAAATGGCAGTAGGTTGAAATCAAATGGTAGGTGAGGAAGTGGATTTGGAGATGGCTGCTCTTTCAGGAAGAAACCAGTGATGAAGTTCAAGGGAACGGAAACCTTTGGCTGATGTCTTAAGGAATATGTCTCTGATACCTGTGTCCTACCCATTTGGCCTACCTGTGATTTTGGCTGCAGCTGAGATGAGCAGTTCCTTGCAAATCTAGATGCAGCATGCATTCACAAGGCCCCACCTCAAGCATACGTCTTTCTGCATTCTCTTCCAAATCTCTTCCAGTACCTTGGAAGCTCACTAAACCCTTGTAGGAGCACATCCCAGAAATATGACAAGGGTCGCCCAGGGACTACCCTCACTATGAAGGAAGGACATTAATATATACATGCTCCAAACTCCCATCTTTAGGGGGATCATTTTTTCTGTTTCTCTTGTGAAATGGAGCCCACATTTCACACAGCAGTGATTGTGAAAATGCACCATGATATGGGCTTTTCCTTCCCTGTCCCACTCCCCACCCACTCATTTCTGCCCGATTACTACAACCAAATGCTTTTGCTTAGATCTTGTCATTATTCATACTGACTGAGCTCTTGGCTCTGCAGTCTTGGAACTTTAGAGTTTTACTGAGCATGTTCACATATTATATCAAATACTCTCTATGGATACTGAGTAGCATGCTAACCCTTCTTAGCTCTCCCCTGTACTGCCAGAGCTGAAAGACTAGAAATATCTCCCAGATTCCTTACCATCAGGGTTCCAGTTTCATTCTGTTAATGAGGCCACAATTTGGAAAGCCATTATCTTCCAGTGGTGGTTGAAGGAAAGTGACAGTAGTCATAGATGCACCTTTGAAAATTGGTCACGTTAGCACAGCAGGCATCTGAGGTCATTGGTGGCAGTTGCCATGACTCCTGTACTCTTTGATCAGTCTCCCTGACTTTCATTCCTCCGATCCTTCCAGGAGTTGTCTAGGCCTCTAATCCCCTATGGCAAATCCCTTCCTGTTTAAAATACCTAGAGTGGCTTATGTTTTTATAGCCAAAGTCTGACTGATACACATAGATTATCTAATTTTGTTGAGAGAAAGGTCTAAGAATTTGATTTGCCAATGTTGATGGTTAAAAGGTGAAGGGAAGATAACAAGATCCTGCTCAGTTAACAAAGCACAGGTAATTTGAGAGATGTTAGAACAATAAAACCAATGCATTACAATTAGAAGTCAAGGTGAAAATCACTTAAAGAGAAAGGGGATCCTTGATGATGAATAGTCTCTTGTCTCTCCAGAGATGCCAGCCTGTATCAAACTAATGGATATAAAACAGTGCAGGTTTTAAAGTTAAGAAATTGGAACCCTCTGTAAGTCCCTGAAAGTGAATGAAAAAGGAAAGATGAGCCAACTGTGGAAACCTTATTAACATGCACGCCATGGCTATGTTATCTGACTCCTCACGGGCACTGATGCAGTGATACTGGGAATTGTGTATACTGTGGTGCTGTGAAGTGGAAAGTACAATTTACCGCAAAAATTAAGAATTCTCAGTGACACCGCACTTCATAAATCTGTCGTATAATGCTTACTTGATAGATCAAGCAAGTAGCATTTTAGAGATAGTTTTGGCGGTTTTAAAATTTTGTTTAGCTCTTTGGCATGCTGGAGAATAGGATGAAGTAAAATAGTGCTCTAGTCATGAGTCTAAATGCCTGAGTCATATAAAGAATGAACATAAGTTAATACGTTTCCAAGGTAGCCAAGTGCTCACTATTCTCTTCAGATAACTTTTTCCACTATTTGCCCAAAGATTTGGGGCAAAATTTTTTTTAAAGATTTTATTTATTTATTTTTAGAGAGGGAAGGGAGGGAGAAAGAGAGAGAGAGAGAAACATCAATGTGCAGTTGCTGGGGGACATGGCCTGCAACCTAGGCATGTGCCCTGACTGGGAATCGAACCTGCGATGCCTGGTTCGCAGCCCGCGCTCAATCCACTGAGCTACGCCAGCCAGGGTGAAAAAAATTTTAAACTAATGATTCTAATTCATAATCTGTGATTTTGGTAAAATATGAAGGGTAGACTTCAAGAATGTACCTCCATAAAAGACATGCGTAGTACTCAGGGTTCTCTAGAGAAATAGGACCAATACATATATATGTGTGTGTCTATGTGTGTGTGTGTGTGTGTGTATGTATGTATGTATGTATGTGTATGCTCACAAGATTATAGAAGCTGTCAGCAAGCTGGAGACCCAGAAGAGCTGGTGATAGAGTTCTAGTCTGACTTTGAGTCTGAAAGCTTGAGAACCAGAAAAGCTGATGCTATAGTCCAGTCCATAAACCTGTGGGTTTGAGACCCAGGAAGAGCCAATGTTCCAGTTCAAGCCTGAAGGCTGGGGGTGGGGGTGGGGAGCGGGGTGGAACTGGTGTCCCAGATTAAAAATTGGTGAGACAGAAGTCTGTCTTGCTTGCAAGAGATTTTGTCTTTTTATTCTATCCTATCAGCTGATAGGATAAGGCCTAACCACATTAGGGAGGGCAATCTTCTTTACTCAGTCTACCCATTCAAATGTTAATCTCATTCAGAAACACAGACACACCCAGAATAATGTTTAATCAAATGCTTGGGCATCCTACCTGTGGCCCACTCAAGCTGACATAAAATTAACCATCACAGTGCTGTGAAAGGGAACACAATTTTTGGCTAAAAACACCCAGAGGAGATGTACAAGTATAAATTCATTTGACAGACATTTCCAAGGCCAGACTCAGGAAGACCTCCTGTTTCAGTTGCTAGAGATACAAAAGACAGTGACCCTATTTGCAAGGCTCCTCTAGTCCACTAACAAGAACAGACAAGGTTTGGAAAACTGTGCATTGCAACGTGATAGAGGTGTGTACAGGATGTGCAGGGAGATGGAGATGGGCTTTTGGAAGAGATGACACCTGATCTGTGGCTTAAAGGACCAGCAACATTTAGCTATATGGAAAAGAGGATCAAAAGTTATGTGAAATGATAGAGGCAAGAAAGGGAATGGTACTCTCAGAAACTTACAAATAGTTATCATGAGAATGAAATGAAATAACCCATTTAAGAATAAGCACTGTTTGTCATTCAGTAAACGTTAACCCTTGTCTGTCTCCCCCCTTTCCTCTGTAGTTGCTGTATATTCTTTGGGGAAACCAGGAGGTTTTCAAATGTCAGACAACATTTGGGCAACAGAGAAATACTTCCGCGTAATTCATTACACTTAAATAAATCACTGCCTCCTTGTAGAGACTGCACCTCGAACAGATGCTTCTGGGTGAATTTATTCATCATATCAAACAGAGCTCTGCAATGTGGGAGGCTTTTCAGAAGCCCCTTTTGGGTGAACAGATTGTGTTACTGCCAAGGGAATTCACAGGAATGAGGCAATCACTGTGATTCACACAATTTCTCCTCATTTAAGAGCACCACCTGTTTATATTAGCACTGACACAATCCATTTATGAAGGATCCTAGCACAGTTGTCTGAAATCTTTGGCTGTCAAATGGCCATCAGAACTGAGTAGGCCCTAATTGTGAGCATGATCCTTCGAATCTCTTTATCAAAATCTTTACTAAATAGCCGCCATGTTTGAGTGCAGTTGGCTGGCTTGTGTGTAATACTGCAATACAAGAAAAGTGTGGCCTGGTTTACTTTTTTGTTCATTGAGCAGCATTATTCAAATGCCTATCACACTATGCTAGTAATAGGAACATAGGGGTAAATAAGACATCCTTTCAAAGAGTTCTTAATCTAGTAGGAGAGAAAGATACATAAACACATGATTGCAGCAAAATGTGATTGTTTATACTATATATACAGAGATGAGGATGTATGGAAAAGGAGTCCTTGAACTGGATTTTTAATGTGGATAAAGCAGAGAGAGGAGGAAAGAAATATTCGACAATGGGAACAACATTGTGCCCAGCGTGATCCTAGAAGGCTACAGAGAGCTGGGGTGGAGAGAGACTGAATTGAGTAGGCTGATTAATTTCTGTCATTTTGCAAATATCATGCCAACATCACTGTTTCAGACCATTTGAATGAAGTTCTCAAGTCTGAAGTTCTCAGAGGAGGGGAGTACGACACAATGTATTGCACTCAGAAAACAAAAGTCAGCTTACATGGTTGTACCATGTCGAGAAAGGATAGAAGATGATACTGGGAAAGCAGGCCAGGACCATGTGATGCCTAGGAATTGTGTGTCTGCACAGGAGACTTCCTCTGAACTGTGAACTGGATTGACATCTTACCTTTGACCTCCATATACCACATAATTATAGTGCGTGCTATGTCTGCTTCATAAATGTTGCATTTTCTTGAATACGTCATTATAAGAGTAAGAAATTCTTTGCAGCTCAGCAAGGGGACAAAGCTGTTCATAACTTCTTTATAATCCATCAAATTCCCAATTTAATTTTCACTTTCTCTTCTCATCTCTTTTACTTAGAAAATTACTGCATGTTGAATGGAGCCCAACTCAGCCTGTTTTCTCTGATGTTTTTGAATCAGAGAATAATAAGGGTACATTTCCAGCAAACAATATTAAAGACCGATACATATATGAAATGGAAATATTGTTGATTATGGTGATGACTCTGGTGATGACAAAGATGATGAAAAAGATAAAATTTTACTTTGTACCTTTTCTGATTTCATTATTCTGACTTTATTATTTCTGATTTCATTATAACCACCACATTAAATGAAATGAAAGTGCTGTATAAATGGCAGAGTTTTTACCCTGGCAGGTGTGGCTCAGTGGTTGAGTGCCGGCCTGTGAATTAAAGGGTCACCGGTTTGATTCCTAGTCAGGGCACATGGCTGGGTTGCGGGCCAGGTCCCCAGTAGGGGGTGTGTGAGAGGCAACCACACACTGATGTTTCTCTCCCTCTCTTTCCCTTCCCTTCCCCTCTCTCTAAAAGTAAATAAATAAAATGTTTTTTAAAAATGGCAGAGTTCTTTGCAAATGTCAGGAATTACTGTGGAGGAGTTGCAGGGCCACCTCTCTGTCTAATACATCTCTGTATCCAAGGACCATTCGTTCTTGAAATCAGAGGTTGACCAAGAAATTAAGTAGCTGGCAATGCCGATTTATGTGTGTCTGAGGATTTAATTATGTTTTGCTATTTCTGCATTTCTGGCAAAAGTGGAGCTGTAGAGCATGGTTTGTTAATCTGTACACATGTGCTCTGCAGCTGGGGTTTAACTAAAGCCCCTTTCTTTCATTTCTTGCCAAAATGGAGCTGTAGCATATTTTTGAGTCCAGGGAAAATATAAACAGACTCATCCCAGAGGAGTCCAGTTTGTAATGTCATCAAATAACAGTACCCTGGTGCCTTTCTCGTTGTTACCAACTGTCCATCTCATGATTAAGAGTCACCTGGGGCAGGTTCTCTCACTTTTTAAATCACTGAATCAGAAGATCTCACTTCTCTGCTCGTTCTTTATAGCCCCAGAGTACAGAGACTCAGATAATGAGTTTTGACTCTTCCAGATTACTGTATCTGCTCATTCATTTTGTAACAGCCTTCAAAGTTCTGGGTTTTGAGGTTGCAATGGGATCACTGTCAGTATAACAGACCCTTGACTGAACACTTTTGGTGACCAGGCCTTACTGGAAGCTCCTGTCTGTCAAGAATATTCTGTCCTAGCACACAGATTAACTACCATAAGATTTCCAGCTGGTAAAATTTTTAAAGCCATCTGGAGGTCACATGAGATTTCTTGTCCTGTGTTTTACAATAAAGCTGCAAATTACCTTTAGGGTCCAGCATGATCCCAGAAGGCTACAGAGAGCTGGGGTGGAGAGAGAATGAATTGAGTCAGCTGATTAATTTCTGTTGTTTTGCAACTATCATGCCAACATCACTGTTTCAGACCATTTGAATGAATGTCTCAGGTCTCAAGTCTTCAGTAGCTTTTCCTGGTTTGCAGACTTATGGCTAGTATCACTTGGTGCTCAAAAAAATTTTTTTTTCTTTGAATGAGCTGTATGAAGTACAGACTGTTAACTTTTCTTTGAAATCCTCTGCTCTGTGCACATGGGTAGACTACTTCCCAGCATTTCTTGAGGTTAGGTGTGGGTATGTGACAGAGAATGAGCAGTGGAATGTAGACAGAAGTGGGAAGTGCCACACTCAGGCCTGACTCATGAAAACCTCCATTGTGATCCTCCATATTCATTTTCTGGCAGGTTGGGAAGGAGGGTATCCCATGGAGGAAATTTTTGGAGCTACACCTTGAAGATAATGCAGCCACAAGATACAAGGGGTTTGGGGCTTCAATGACCAGTTTGCAAAATGCTGCATGACTGCTTTCACTGCACTGAAATTTTATATAAGTGAGAAGTACACCATTATTGTGTTAAGCCACAGAGTTTGGGGGACGTACCTATTAAAGCAGCTAGTGTTACCTTGTCTCATTGATGGCATGAGGAACTGAGTGCTGTGTAGGCTTGATTGATGCTAGAAGGGAATTCTGCCATAGGAGGAGAGTAGACAAAGCAGCAGGGAGCCCCATGGCTAGGGAATTCCATCTGAATGCTTTATGCACTTGCCTAGGTATCACAATACTACCTGGAAGGCTTATCACAAATTCAAGTCTCTGAGCTCTACACATTCACGAGAGCTGGAAACAGGCCCAGGGTACACATTTTCATCATTAGCCTACATGATTTTTTTGCAGGTAGACCAGGAAGGTGATTTTGAGAAATGGGGAGAACATGGTCTCTCACAGCACTGAAGAGACGTTTGTCAAATGAATAATTAAGTGAACAAGAAGCAGGAGAAGAGAGAGTAAAAATGAGATTACAAATGGGGAGATATGAACAAAGAAGCCAACAGCTGGGGTGATCCTAGCCCTGAGGCACAGTAGGAGGTGGGGACATTTTGTCACAGGTGGCTGTGGCTGATGATGGTAGACAAGGCATATGGAGTGTGCTCCTGAGCTTGCCAGCCCTAATTTCCCAGGGGAAGCCCTTTGTTTTGAGGAGCCTGCTTTTCATCAGGCCTTTGTGTACATCCTGCTGTCACCGTCCTCTAACAAGCTGCTCCTCTGCTAGAGACATTTTCATGGCTAATGGCATCGACTATTTTGGAGATCCTGGGCACAACAGAAAACAGGGATCACTGTGTAGATGGATTTAAATCAGTTGCCACATTTCGGCTTTTGCTCATTTGCAGCACACATTTAACTTAAGCCAAAAAGTTGAGATTTCTCTGGTCCTGTAGCCTTATCTTGCTTTCCTGATGCCCTGGTAATAAGGATCCTGCTTTGCTTTGCTGAAGCAAATACCATTTGGTCATTAAGGAGGCTGAAGGAAAATCTACCCAGGGCCCCGATTGTGCTAATGGCCAACCAGGCTCAGGCAGAGAGCAAAGGGATTATGCTAACATCAGGAGCTAAGGGTCAGGGTGCTCTGCACCTTTGGCGATGTGAGCAGAAACTACTTAGAGGCTGGATGTGAGAGATGCAAATAGCACAGTGTGAGGATAGAGAACCTGGACAGGGCAACACCAGGTAGACTAAGGACTCCAGCAGGCTGCTGAACTACTGCTATGGGCATGCAGGCATTGCACTGTACACACCTTTCCAATCACCCTGTCTTAAAGGTCTCACGTGTCTTCTACGAGAATCCTAATAAGTTCCCTTCAAAATAAATGAAATGCCTTTCTGTGCAAAGGTCACCAGTTGATCATTGATGTTGTATCTGTATGAATTTGAAGTATGCTGGTGTGTTGGTTCAATGTTTCTCCAGGAAAGTCAATTAGAATTAGTCTTTACTTCTTAAAGCATTATGATGGATATACCGTCATTATCAATTACATCAATCCATCACATCAAGAGCAGTGCTCAATGTGTGGCTCAAATTGTGCAAAGTATTTTACATGTGTTGTTGAATTCTAACAATAATCTCGTGAGACCTAGACCTTGACTCCATCAACTTTAAGTCAAGGAAAGTAAATCTTAGAAAAGTAAGAAACATGTCCAAGGTCTCAAACCTGGTAAGCAGTAGAGCCAGCACTAGAACTGAAGCCTGAAGGTGATTGATTGCTTTAGTATGAACATTTTTTTAAAAAAAGCACATTATGCTAAGTGAAATTAGCCAGGGAAAGACAAATACTGTATGATTTCACTGTATATGAAATCTAAGGGGGAAAAAAAAGCCAAACTTGTAGAAATAGAGAGTAAAATGGCAGGTGTTTGGGGTCGGTGAGGGAATGGGGAGATGCTGGTTGAAGGGTACAACACTTCAGCTATAAGATGAATAAATCTGGGGATCTAATGTGCAACATGGTGACTATAGTTAATAATATTGTATTATGTGCTTGAAATTTGCTAAGAAATTAGAATTTAGGTGTTTCACACCACACACGCGCATGCGCGCACACACGGTAGCTATGTGAGGCGATGGCTCCATTAGTTAATCTGATTGTGGTAATCATTCCACAACATGTACACACGACAAATCATCACATTGTATACTTTAAACTATCTCACTTCATCAGTTAATTAGACCTCAATAAAGCTGCAAAAATAAACTCTTTCAAAATACTTTGCAACTAGCTTTTATTGGGGGACATGTACTGAATAGTATACACATCATATCCTTTCATCTTCCTAACAGCCCCATGGAATAAGCTGTTGAATTGAAGGGAATAAGGGTAGAGAGATTAAGTGACTTGCCCAAGATCATACAACTCTTAAGTAAGACAGAGCTGTGATATGTTGATCCCAAGGGTTAAAGACTTGGTTTTTAACAGCCCTTCTCTGCTGACTGTCACGTAAGTCAAGCTGCCATTTGGAGCTCCCAAATGCTGATATCCAGTCTCCATTTGTTTAGCCTGCCAACCAGTCCAACTTCCCACTGAGGACGGTATCCTCCTTTATTGTTTAAAACTCCGGTCTCTAAGGTGTTGATGCTGCGGAGGTGATGAGGCTCTGGGGTGCTTGTATGACAGGCCTGGAGATTAATTTTGGTGGCAATGCTGGCAGAAGAGAACATGAAATGGTGGATGCTCCTGAGATTTAAAATAAATTGCTGTGTGTGTGTTATTTCCTTCTCAGAACACTCCTGGGGACTGAATAAAGGAAAGCTATGGAATGCTCGTCGTAGCCCCAGTGCTGTAACAAGAGTGATAAAAAGCCTTGTCTGAACTGGGGCCAGGCATATATAGCAATATTCACGTAGCCAGCGTCAAATGGGAGAAAGGTTTAAATCGTCTTTTTTTGAACGGATGAACAGTTGGCTTTAAGAAAGCACTTCTGACTTTTGGCTGGGGGAAGACCAGGAGGAGAGGCTGTGCTGTATAATGAGGATGGGGACCGAGGGGGATTAGTCGTGTATCTGCAATCAGCAGAAAAGGAGCCGTAAAGTTATTTCCGGGAAGGGCCAGACTTCCTCATGTCAAACTGGGATGAAAAAGAAATCACCCACGTAGGACCTTTTCTAACACCGTTGAAAAGGATTTGCTTTCAAAAGCAGCATGGCATAGAGCTGGGCTGCCCAACAGGTGGCCATAAGGGTAAAAGACACACCAGATTTCAAAGACTTAGAAAGAAAAAAAAGCCAAATATTTCCTTGATAAATTTTTTCACACCAATTACATTGCCAAAGTGATAGTGTTTTTTTTGATATATTGCACTAAATAAAATGTTCTTAAAGTGAATTTTAACTATTTAATTTTGCTTATTACAATTTGACTACTAAAATATTTTAAATTACATATATGCCATCATTCTATTTCTATTGGAAGGCAGTGGTCTAGACTCTGAGTGTGGGCTTTTACATCTAACAACATTAAACTAAAAGTATCTCTGCCACTCACTTGCTGTGTAATTCTGGCAAGACAACACCTATCTGAGCTTTAGTTCCCAGTTGTGTAAAACAGGCAAACTAATACCTCTACTTTATCGTGATGTTAAAAAAAAATGACAGTTGTTATGATGGTAAAAAAAAATGGGCATGTTGAAAGTGCCTGGCAGAGTGGTCCACACTAGATAAATATTAGTTTTTTCTACCCTTCCCTCTTGCCAGTATTTTTAAAAACTTGACGGAAATGATTTTGAATTTTGAATCCTGTAACCTGGCAAACTACCATTCGAGTGTAAAGAGAAATAAAGACATTGTTGGATATGCCAGGGCTCATGAGGCATTTTAAAACCATTACTTAAACATGGATACCGACAGAGTGAAAATATGAGTCAATAGGGGAAAAGACATGGCACAAGAATAACAGTGGTGCCTGGCCAGTGTGGCTCCGTTTGTTGGAGCATCATGTTGTAACCGAAAGTTTGCAGGTTCAGTTCCAGTCAGGGCATATGCCTAGCTTGTGGGTTTGATCCCTGGTCCGGGTGCGTACAATCTCCAGTCCAGACATGCTCGGAAGGCAACCAACTGATGTTTCTCTTTCACATCAGTGTTTCTCTCCCTTCCTCTCTCTCTAAAGGCAATAAAAAAATGTCCTTGGCTGAGGATAAGCAATATAAAAACTAAAAAAAATAAAAAATAAAAATAACAGTGGTAAGCAAAAAACACAGAAAAACATATTGATAACTTTACATGATTATAGCTGCAAAAATAAACTGGCAATACTACCAATAATATGACCTAGGGTCTAAAATTCTAGATGTTGAAAGAGAAGTAAAAGAGAGAGAAGGAAGGGAGAGTTCTGTTTGGCTCAGAAAGAGGATTTAGAAACTGATGGATTGAATAAAATTAAAATATATAATTATAAATATACTTTAGTTAAAAATTTAAGAGTATAAAGTAGCAAAATAGAAAAAACGACTAGTTCTAGGTTGAGAGGAAAATAGAATAAAACACAGTTAATAGCACAGCAATAGGCAAGGAAGTAAAAAGAAGAAACAAGAAAAAGTCATGATACCTAGAAAAAATGAAATACAATGGCATGAATAAATTGAAGAATATTAATAACTGCATTAAATGTAAATAGATTAAATATACCTTTTTAATTAACTCTATAATTTCTTAGAAAAATACCATCAACATCTGCTTTATCTTCATATTTGTTTCTATTTTTTAAAGATTTTTCTGTTGTCCTTTTTTTGGATTGTAGATTCCATTGCTAATTTCATTTTCTCTGGTTCTCTAGGAAATGCATTTATAAGTGTATATTTTTCTTCAAGTACTCTTTTGGCTGTAGCCCATATCTTGAAAAAAGAAAAAGAAAAAGTTAGATTAGTTAAATTAAAAAAAAATCCAGCTCTATGCTTTTTAGAAGAAATAACCTTCTAAAATATAACAGTAAATGAAAAAGGAAAAGATGGAAAAGATGGATCATGAAATGCTAATATGAAAAAAAGAACAAAGAAAGAATGGAAGTGCAGAAATATTAACATTGTTAAACATAAAATAGAAGGTCGAAAGTAGTAAAAGAGTTCATATTGACAATAAACACATTTCTTAAAAAGACAAACTGTGAACAATGGAATTTTTGAGCTATATCAAGGAAAACTGAACAGAAATAAACAAATTCCTAAGTATATTGTCAAATTTAACACAACTTCCCAGAAACCAATATGAAAAATACAAAACCATTGGTATCTAGAGCTTTTAATGGCACATTTATGAAGCCTAACTTTATATATTCTCATAACCAACAGACTGAAGATAATATTCTTTCCAAACATACATGAAAACAAATTCTTTAAAGCATTAATCAGAGACCATATTTTCTGATCACAATGTAATAAAATTAGAAATTAGTGACAAAATAAAAGCAAAAATAAACCAAATTATTCTTGCAATGACATGGAAAAGAATGCAAATTATAAGACCAATCAGGGTTAATGAGAGTCCTACAAAAAACAAAACGTGGGATACAGCCAAAAAAGTACTTGAAAAATATATACACTTGTAAATGCATTTCCTAGAGAAGCAGAGAAAATGAAATTAGCAGTAGAATCTAAAATCCAATAAAAGGACAACAGAAAAATCTTTAAAAAGTAGAAACAAATATAAAGATAAAACAGATGTTGATGGTATTTTTCCAAAAAATCATACAGTTGATCAATAGAACACATATCTGTTTCTTTTAAAAGATCTCCCAAATCATCTATTGTTTGGTAAGTGTGCTGCCAAGAAAAATAGAAGACATAGATAGTCATACACCCAGGTGCCATTTTGAGTGTTTATAATATAAGACCATAAAAAAGTATTATAAGATAAAAGAAGGACTGGAATAATATATAACAATTTGTAAGAAATGATGACCTTGCCCTGACTAGTGTGCCTCAGTGGATTGAGTGCTGCCCCATAAACCAAAAGGTTGCCAGTTCGATTCCCAGTCAGGGCACATGGTTTGGTCCCCAGTCGGGGGAGCGAGAGAGGCAATCACACATTGATGTTTCTCTCCCTCTCTTTCTTGCTTCTTTCCCCTCTCTTTAAAAGTAAATAAATAAAATCTTAAAAAAAAGAAATGATTGCCTTTAAGGCAGTATGTTGGTGAAGGGGTATGGGCAGTGATTTTAGTACATTAGTGTTTACCTTTTCAGTGCTGTCCGATTGCACCTTCTGTAATGAGGGAAATATTCTGTGTCTGTGTTGTCCCATTAAGTTGCCACTGATGACATATAGCTGCTGAGCACTTGAAATGTGGCTAATGTGACTGAGGAAATGAATCTTTCATTTTAATTAATGTTTAATTTAAACAGCCACATACGACTAGTGGCAGCTGTCTTGGACAGTGCAGCTCTATATACTTTTGCATTGTTTAAAAAAAAGACCTATTTTTCAGCTTTGCGCAGTGGCAGTATCGTAGCCAATGAGGTTTATCCGAGGTGCGATTATTGCTAATTGAAAAAAAAAAAACTATTTTCTAACAACAAAAATGCCCACCTCTGTTATGGTTTAAGTTACGCTGTAATGACAAACTTCCCTAAAGAATCTGTGACTTAACAAATGCTTATTTCATATTACACATGTCCATCCTGAATTGGCCGGTGGGCTCTACTCCCCATCTTGCCATCCCAGGACCCAGGCTGATAAAGCCTAGCCCTGGAGCTTCACGCGTCACCATTGCAAGAGGAAAGAGATGACACAGGGTCTTCCAGTGGCGATTGAAAGCCTTTCTCCTGAAGGAATTAACACACATACCTTTTTGAATTTCATTGTCCAAAGTGAGTCTCATGGCTATCCTGAATCCCAAAGGGTGGGAAAATACAAACAGACTGTGTGTCCAGAGAGAGGAGAACAGCTCTATTGTCTGCCACATTAGCATTATTATTTTTTTTAATTAAGAAAGGAAGAAGAAAAAGCCAAGTGAGAAAACTGGAGCTCAGACCTCTACATTCACAAAAGCTTAATCGATATTTGACAGTTACTCACCTACTCCCTTCCTTATTTGAGTAGAGAATGGACATCTTCATTTATAGAACTGGAGCACTTAGAATACGCTGCAAAGGTAGGTTTGTGCTTCTACAACTATTTTAGTTGAATACCCGAGGAGACATTTCAATAGGAGTTAAATTTCTTATCTGGTAATTAGGCTGATACTAAATACATATTTATTTTTTCCAAATAATGCTTTATTTCAAGGGAATATACAAATTACTGATAATACCATGATTAATGATATTTCTGCAATGCTGTGCACATGTCTTATAGTACTATGGTAGTGTGCGATTTTCATGGCATTTAGAAAATTGGTGGAAGTTAGAATTTACTGCTCATTCCTACTCTTCAGTGACTGCAAATGAAAGCAGTGTCATCTAAGAAAGTATAAAATACTCATTGGAAAAAATGTGAAGGTAAATGAACCAGAAATTTCGGGCCACACTAATTCTAAAGAATGAGTGTCTGATTCCCCGTAAGAACTGATTTTGCTTACTCTGTGCAGGTTTAAGTCTGATAAGGAATTAGTGCAGGGGGAATAAAAACCACTTTATCTGTGGAAACCTTGCTTTATCTTGTTGGAGTCTAGGCACTAATGGGAAAATAAACTCACTCATGAATACATTACTGACTATTCGATTCAGAACTTGTAACAGAGGAACATCTTGCTTTATCAGTGACTGCTTCCTGCATCTGTCTAGTACCGAACACATTGCTTACCCTGGGTAAATCCTAGACTCACACGGTGATATCATTTAACCCTCCTTTATTCTGTTGAGCAGGGGTGTGAAATTCAGTGTGTTTCAAACCGGGCCTATGTGAGAGTACATAACCCTTTGAATAGGAATAAGTTAACCAGAAAGAGTGAGTTGAAGCCCGCTCCACAAACACACCCAAGAACACACCTGTACTCAAACTTAGGTTTATTGAGCTTGTTGCCACAAGAGCTACTACCTATTTCTCAAAAGAATTAGGAGCACCTCAGTAAGAGGTTCCTGGGAAGCCCTACTTAGAGGGCTTCGGCTTGTGCTAAATCTTTGGAGGAGGATTTAAGAAATCGGGCCCCTTCCAGCTTGCCTGTTATCAAGCAGCTGGGACAATTTGATAATTGGGTACCTTAATAATGTTTATCTAGGAGGGAGGAGGATTAAGGCAAGACTCCAGTGGTCACTGGTAAAGCAGCAGCAGTCACTCATGCAGATCATAAGGGGGGAATAAATCATTTTTGTGGTTGTGGATTGGCTTTGTTCCAGACAGGGTTATAAGATGGCCTTATCAGAGTATAGTTCATTTTTGTGTGTGTCAACTTTGCTTATGGGCAGTTGAGAACATCCAGGATGGCTCCAATAGGGCTGTTTATCACTTTCTTGGGCACATGGCAGCCCAAGAAAGTGGGCTTGTTCAGGACAGCTTTAGGATCTGCCCCTAGCGTCCTGTATTTAATTATTCCATTAGGTTGAATTTCAGTGGAATTTCAAAGACAAAATAAGCTGTGAAGTTTTTTGGAGGAAAGAGTAACCTTACCAGATATTACTTGGGTGTTATAGGGTGTGATGGGGCTCCAGGTGGAGGACAAGCCTAGTCAAGAAACCTGAAACGAACAACTGTTCAACTCTGTAAGGGAGTTGACCATGCCCAGATGAGCACTGGCACATCCCTAACCGTCACCTACGCACACATGGAAGAGGAGTGTGGTGATTGCTCCCTTGGCCCCAATTCCTCCCTTTTCCCTGCATCCATACTTTTCCCTTGATGTTATCATAGTATATATCCTTGCCTTTTTTTGACTTTGGACCTGGCCATATGACTTGCTTTAGCAATAGAATTTTTAGCAGACATAATGTAAGCAAAAGACTTCTTTGAGGAAATGAATTAAAGCCAAGCTCTGAAAGATGAGGAGGGTATACACAAGTAAGGGAAAGGGCAGGCAGGCTTTGGGATGAGAAGCTTTCCATGAAGAGGGAAGAATGCTAAAGAGATCCAGAAAAGAGGAGCACAGAATCCCACGGAAAGGCAGTGCATTAAGACTGGTGAGAAAGGTAAGCACTAGAAAACAACTTCCTAGGTTGTACAGCAGGCTTGGGACTTTATCCCAATAGTAATGGAAACCTGTGGAAGCGGTTTAACCAAGGAATGACGTGATCTAATTTACTTTTTGAAAAATTGCTTTGGTTGCAGAGTTGTTATTGTAATTAGGGATAGAATTTGGGACAAATGAGTCCTACATTTTTTCATCTTTGTCAGGGTGCCATGCAATACAAATTGGCTCTCTCATTTGTTCCATTAAAATCAATGACTTTGTTTAGGCAAAGTGGCTCCTGGACATCATCCCAGAGAGGGGTTAGAAGGGTTCTTCATAGAATTCTAAATTTACTAAATAAAAATTAGAGAGTAGCTGAGAGGATTGATTTTGGGGACAGCCAATAGTCCTTGGTGGCACTGGGCCAAGCAGAGAAGGGCCATTAGGCTGAGTTTAGAAGGCTATGTCTGTGAGCAACGGAGAGGGTGCCATTTTCTTCCAATGGTGACTCATTGTGGAAATGAAGTTGATGAGAATAAATAGAAGTTTTCTGTATGAAGACTAAGAAGACGCAACCCTTTCCAGCATAGCCTGTCTAATTATTCAGATTTGGATCTCATCTGGAGGTGCAGTTTCAAGCTATGTCATATATCATAACATTAGATTCTCTCATTTGGAAGCTCAAGAGGGTTGATATCATGTAGCCTTTTGTAGGAAAACAAAATTAAGGCAAAAGTGAGATCAGATGACAGACACTAGGTCTTAGAAACTTGAAATTCTGAGAACAAGAAATTAAATTACAAGAAGAAATTTGGCTTGCTTTCAAAAGTTGACTTACTTGTTTTCAAAAATGAAAAATTTTAGGGACATTCAAAAAATAGGCTGTGGATTGTTGATTTTGCTGTCTCCTTAAGGTTTGGGGCCTGGTTTGTCTTCATAACCTGATGCTTTTATTTCCACAGTTAATGACTTATGAGGGGACCTTTGGTGGCACCAAGTGGTCTGTAGGCTAAAGTATTATGTAATTGTTAGGAAAGCACATTTTTAGGAAATTGAATTGTGCAAACATCAGTTGCGTTAAATGCTGACAGAGATTTTAGTAGTTTCTCAAGTTTGACCCTGTTGACATTTTGGGCTAGGTAATTCTTTGTTGTAGGGGCTGTTCTCTTCAATGTAAGATGTTTAGCAGTAGTAGTACCTCTGGTCTCTACCCACCAGATGCCAATAGCATCCCCATTCCTGCCATAGTAATGACAAATAAAATATCTCCAGGTATTGCAAATATTCCCTGGGGTGCCAAATTGCCCCCAGTTGAGAACTGCTGGTTAGATACTATCTAGACACTGTTTTTTGAAATGATTGTTGAACAGATTTTAACTGTTTCTTACTTTTTTAACTGTTTCTTACTTTTCAAATTATGCCCACTTAGAAGAGAGGTTATTTATAAATGGGTTCAGAGCCGATATCAGCTCCAGAAGAAAATTTCTGGATGTGTTATCCAATGATTTCCATCATGGCTTGAAGCTGTGACTTAACATTAGGGTAAAATGTCAGAGGTGTTTGTTTGATTTTAGCAAATATTTCACTGGTCTCTGCTGAGGGTGAAAGAATTTAAAAGGTGTATGGGGAGGGGGGAGAAAGAAAGAGAGAGAGATGGAGAGAAAGCAGAGACTTGAGATATCTTGAACAGGTCTCAGAATTCAGTGTATTTTATGCATGTGGCAGAGCATGCGAAAATAAATATTCATTGAATAAAATATTCATTAAAGTTAAGTTTGCTTTTTCTATTTACCTTTAGGTATTAGAACAGGGATTGAGAAATGCTGTGGATTACCCAGACTGAAGTCATGTGTGATTGTGTTTAAGAACACGTAGGAAGGGCCAAATAAAACTCGTGACCACAAACAAGCGATAAAGGAAATTGAGAGGATAGTTTTAGAAATGACTTTCATTTAAAGAATTACTGGGATGTGAAACAAGGAACTAGGCTCCCTAGAGAAATAGCTGAAGTCACCAAGCATCAAGTCATTTGAAATAGGGAGGATGACTCATAGCATGTCTTAGGAGAGTTTGTCTAGCCCTGAAATACTAATGGGAAGATTAGAAGATTAGTCCAGAAAAATTAATGAGATAAATATACATGTTGCCAAATTATCAAGGACAGCTAAAGATGAAAATGGAGAACACAAACAGCCCATTCTTTTTTTTTTAAAGTGAAACACCTGCATGCAAATAACTGCAAAATGCTAACATGAAATTCTACTCTTATAGCTGGTGAAGGATGTGAGTGCTTAAAGCAGACAGCCTAGGGTCAAATCTCAGTTCTACCAGTTATTAGATGTGAGCACAGTACTTACTATCTCTGTGCCTCAGTAGCCTCATTTATAAAATAGGAAGAATAATAGCATTACTTACCTCATAGGGTTATCATGTGGATTAAATAAGCTAAAACATGCAGAGTAGTTCAAACTGTTTTATTCCATTTAGAAAATGTTAGCTTTAATTTCATATAGGAAATGTTTGTTATTACTATAATCAAGGCTTTAGGGGAATATGACTTGCCCATTGTCAAAAAATTTAGCCAGGCACAAAGTTAAGCCTTGGACTCTGAGTTCACATCATTCTCTTTTATGTCAACTTGTTCCCTTCCATGTAGTATAACTGTGTACATTGTGCATGGATTGCGGGACGTAAGAGATAGACATGAAGCAATAATACCAAAACTATTGTTTCTTGTTTTAGATCATCTTTATAGCACTATCATATTTGAGTCTCAAAGCGACTTTGTGGTATAAAGTTAAAAATCCACATTTTATAGATATACAATAGAAAAGTAAAGCAATCTGCCTAAAATGTAAGAGCCGATGAGTAGTATAATTGGAGCCCAAAACCAGGGATTCTGACTCCTGTTCTGTGCCTCTCTTTGTACTCCAGTCCCCACTGATGGCTACAGCTGACTGTATGAGCAGTGATAGCAGAAGCAGCATAAGTGGAGTTCTAGGAAGCACAGTGGCAGGAGGCAAGGGCCGTCAGGGAGGGCTTGCTGGAAGAGAGGACGTCAGTCTAAGTCCTTTATATTCCTTCTCCAAAGAGGTTTGGAGTCCAGTCAATCACTTAGTTCCAGTCCCCTCTACTGCCCTTTTCACATCTTCCACCATTTCTTACCTGGACTTCTATCTTCTGATTAGTTGATCCATCCTCTACATGCAGCTATCATGATTATTCTAAGAAAAAAATCTGATCATGTCCTTCCCATACATGCCTCCACCCTCATCTGTGCAGTGACTTGTCATTCCCTCCAGACCAAGTCACCCTCCTTCAATTCTGGTTTGTGCTCCTTTATCAAAATCTGCCTCTCCCTACCACCTCATGCTTCCTTCATACTGAAATGTAAGTCATACAAAACATGCTCCCCACTATATGTCATCAGGGAAATGCAAATTAAAACAGCAATGAGATAACACCACACTCCTCTCAGAATTACCAAAATCCAGAACACCAATGCCAAATGCTGGGGGGGTGGGGAGCGACAGGAACTCTCATTCACTACTGGCAGGAGTGTCAAATGGTGCGCTGACTTTGAAAGACAGTTTGGTGGTTTGTTACACAACTAAACATACACTCACCATGATTCAGAAATTGTGCTTCTTGGTATTTACCCAAAGGTGTTAAAACTTATGCCCATACTAAAACCTATACTTAGATGTTTGTAACAGCTTTACTTAAAATTGCTACAACTTAGAAGCATCAAATAGGTGTTCAGTAAGCAAATGGATAAATAAACTGTGTTTATCTAGACATTGGAACATTATTCAGCACTAAAAAAGAGAGCCATTAAGCTGTGAAAAGATGCTGGGGAAACTTAAATATGTATTATTAAGTGAAAGAAACCAATCTGAGAAGGCTGTATACTGCATGATTCCAACTATATGACATTCTAGAAAAGGCAAATCAATGGAGACAGGAAAAAAGATGAGCATTTACCAGGGGTTAAGAGGAGGGAAGAACGAATAAGCAGAGCACAGACCATGTTTAAGATGATGAAACTATTCTGTATCATATTATAATGATGGACACATGTCATTATACATGTGTCCAAATCCATAAAATGTACAACACCTACAGTGAACCCTAATGTAAACTGTGGATTTGGGTGATAATGACGTGTCAGTGTAGGTTCATCAACTGTAACAAATGCCCCAGTCTGGCCAGGGATGTTGATAATGAGGGAGGCTATACATGTGTGGGGCAAGAGATATATGGCAAATCTCTGTGCCTTCTGCTCAGTTTTTCTGTGAACCTAAACTGCTCTTTAAAAATCTGTTACAATTGTGATGTGTTATAACAACTTATATGACAGAATTAAATCATCTATAATAAAAATATATGTATATTTTAACCTTCTCCAATGCATCATGGTGTCTTTTCTTCTGCCCTCTACATGTAACCTTCTTGCAGCATTAAAAGCATTGCATTTTAATTGTCCCTGTGGACATTGAAAAATGGGTAGTTTCATCAAGCAATGAAACTTGGGCAAAAGACCTTAACAAAATCAGACATTATTAATATTTAACATGCTTTAAACATTGCTCCGAGTTGATGCTATAAATTGGCCTTGTGAGAGTTATAGTTTCTGCCAGTGGAATATGTTTAAATTCTAACCTTTCAGAAAGGCTCCTTCACCTTTAATGAATTGGAAAACCAAAAAGCTCTCTGCAGAGATGTCTGCAGTCCCTGACTTCTTCACACCCTCTCCAATGTAAGGGCCTCTCCGATCCTCAGAGAAGGCACATCTGGGTATATCTGTAGTCTGAGTGCTGGTCCTCCAGCGGGTCTGTCCATGCAGCCAAACAGTGTGGAATCCATGCCTTCCCATGGTCTTTCTTCCTTCCTTTCTCAGGAGTGGAAATTGAGAGGAGCTGGAGTTGCTGGCTTCATTCATATTCATAAGCCAAGGCCTTTGTCTCTCCTCCGGCCCTCTTCTCCCAGTTCTCTGTTTCTTCTAGTTGTGCTCGAGGCTGCTCACCAGGTCTCCTCTTGCCACTCTAACCGAGGCCCTGGCTCTCCTACTCCCCGGGGTTAATTTGTATCTTCATGATCAGTAGGAATGGCGAAAGAGTTCATGAACACTGTGTGTAATTTCATTGGCCATGGATACATTTTAGCATCATAAAATATTAAATCAGTTTGCTCAAGAAAAGAAAGATTTATCAGTGAGTCCCAATCTAGGCCCTTTGGATGCACTCAGTTGTGGAAGGAAATACACTCACAGAAAGTCAGAATTCTAACTGTAAGGGTCCTGCAGCTTCAGGGAAATGTAATAATATAAACCAAACTGATGTTCTGGGCTTTCTTGAAAGGAAAAGCTATAGAGATTATAGAAATGTTCTATAATTATATGTACGTTGTTCAAATCCTAATTATTTTCTCAGTTAATTTTCAGGCTTGTGGTAAAATTTGGAAGCACTTATTTTAATCTCCTACATGTAATAAGTAATTACAGTTTCTTTGTAATATTAAATGAGAGTAAATTAAAATACAAAAGAGGTTTTCACTCCAATTTGTATATAAGGCATATTGATACAATGTTCACCTATAAATAACCTAGTAAACATAAGCAGAAGTCTTATTTCCAACCATATTATAACCAAAAATATTCCCATTCATGCTCTCAAATATAAAATGATCTAGAATATAAACTTCATATTTAATATTAATTTCTGGCTTCCTGTGCACTTTTTTTGGCAGGTTATCTCATTTTGCTGAGATTTCAAGTCTTCTGTGCACTTACTTAACTTGCCTACATGACTCTAACTTCTAGATAATTGGAGATCTTTCTTTCTCATCTTTGTATCCAGTTCTATCTCTGGCAGGACCTTCAGTTAACATCCCAGGGGGGAAAGGAGAGTTATTCAGAGCATGAAGCTCTAGATCAGTGGTCTTCAACCAGGGGGGATTTTTGCCTCTCTGGAGATATATGTAATATCTAAAGACATTCTGGTTTTCATAACATGAGGTGGGGTGCTATAGGCTCTAGTGGATAGAGGTCTGGGATATTGCTAAACATCCTACAGTGCACAGGACAGCCTCCCACAACAAAGTTATCCAGGCCAAAATGTCAATAGTGCCAGGGTGGAGAAAATGATCTTGAACTGTGGTTACAGGCTTTTTCACATGCAAAAAAATTAAGGCTCTATTGCTACTTCATACTACCTATGATCGAGGTGCATAGAAGACTGAAATGTGGAAAATAAAACTGTGGATTACTGGAAGAAAATACATTTTTATGGCGTGTAGAAAATAGAAGAGAAGGGAAAGCCCCAACAAAGTCTCCTATAGAAATACCAACTTGATATGAGATTGGGGGAGAATTAAAAATGAAATGGAAAGGAGGGAATATATATATAACAATCATTTGTCCATTTGACCAATAAAGACATTGAGGCTTACCGAACCTAAGTAACTTACAATCACTTCAACAGAGTATAAGTAATGAAGTGAGGCTTTGAACCAAGACATCATGATTATGCCTCAGTGTCGGGAAGGATTTCTTAAACAGGATACAAAAAAAAAATACAAACCAGTAAGAAAACTTGGATATCTTGACCATATTAAAATTTAAAACGTCCATATGTAAAAATACCCCTTAACCAAAGTTAACAGACAAATAACAGGCTGAGAAAGACATTTGCAATATACAATAGATAAGAGATTAATATCCCCAACAATGCACCAAAAATGCCTATGAATAAATGTAAATAAGTCAAATATTCCACTACAAAAGTGGGCAACAGATCCTGTAATAAGCAGAATAATGGTTCCCCAAACTGCCCATGTCCTGAACCCTTCAATCTCTGAATATGTTACTTTGCAGATGTGATTAAGTGAAGGATCTTGAGATGGGATGTTATTTTGGATTATCCAGGTGAGCTTGGATAATCCAATGAAATCTCAAGTGTCCATAAGCGAAAGATCACGATCAAAGGTCAAGACTCGAGGACAGTTGCAGAGGTAGAAATGATGCAGTTGCTGGCTTGGAAGATGGAAGGGCGCCAGAGGCCAAGGAATGCAGGCAATCTCTGAACCAGTAGTTCTCAACTGGGAGTGGTTTTTGCCCCAAGTGACATTTGCAGTGTTTAAAGACATTTTTGGTTGTCACGACTGGTGTGTGTGGGGGGTGCGCTATCAGCTCTAGTGGGCAGAGGGCAGGGATGCTGCTGAACACCCTACAATGCACAGCACAACAAGGAAAGCAATTCCTTTCTGAAGCATTCAGAACAAGTGTGGCCCTACCATCATCTTGATTTCAACCCAGTGAGACCCATTTTGGACTTCTCACCTCCGGACCTGGCCGATAATAAACTTGTTGTTTTAAGCCATTAAGTTTGTAGTTATGTGTTACGGCAGCATTAAGAAAATAATGCATACAGGCCCTGGCTGGCGTAGCTCAGTGGATTGAGCGCAGGCTGCGAACCAGGCATCGCAGGTTCGATTCCCAGTCAGGGCACATGCCTAGGTTGCAGGCCATGTCCCCCAGCAACCGCACATTGATGTTTCTCTCTCTCCCCCTCTCCCTTCCCTCTCTAAAAATAAATAAATAAAATCTTAAAAAAAAAAAGAAAATAATGCATACAGGAATAGGCAATTTACAGAATGTAAAACATAAATGCTCAAGTGTAGAAATGAAAATGAGACATTATTTCAAGCTCATAAACACCAAGAAGTGTTGGAAAAGATGTGGGGTGAAAGTCACTTTCATCCCTGTTGGTGACAGCGAAATGAGCATAAACGTTTTGGAGAGAAATGTGACAACACTTATTATCACTAAATTAAATATCATCATATTTATTGTATAGAGAAACAAGCAATGATTACTAAGATAAAGTATAGAAATCATGTTAAATTTGGAATTGTTAAAGGAACCAGTGATATTTCACTTAGAAAAGAGAGACGTCAGGGGAAATGATACCTGCCTTTAACTTTTTGTAGGATTTCCAATTGGAAGAAGAATGAAAAATAATAATAATACTAGAGCCAAACTGAGGAAGTGATATAGTGATGCCAGTTCTCACCTAAGAATACAGAGCTTTCATCATGTAGATGTACCACAGCTTTTTGATCCGCTCATTTACTGATGGGCACTTGTGCTGTTTCCTGATCCTGACTATTGTAAATTACATAGCAATGAACACAGTGGTGCATATATTCTTTCAAATTAGTGTTTCAGGTTTCTTCAGATATATGTATTCCTAGAAATGGAATCACTGGGTCATAAGGCAGTTCCATCTTTAGTTTTCTGAGGAAACTCCATACTGCTTTCCACAGTGGCTGCACCAGTCTGCATTCCCACCAACCATGCACTAGGGTTCCCTTTTCTCCACAACCTTATCAGCACTTGTCATTTGCGGATTTATTGATGGTGGTCATTCTGAAAATTGTGAGGTGATATCTCATAGTGGTTTTGATTTGCATTTCTCTGATAATTAGTCACGTTGAGCATCTTTTCATACATCTATTGGCCATCTGTATGTCCTGCGGACGAAAAAGGGGCCACATACTAACATGACAAGCGCAGGGCTGGCCTGTGTGGCAGCTTTACAAACTCACAGACCTAAAGTAACCAGAAAGGAATGTCTGAAATTACAACTTATTAACTAAAAGCACTTTATGGCAGATAGTCATGCCCTAAGGCTTGAATATTCCCTGACAAAAGTCAATCTTTACCTTAATTAAGCATGTCTGTTGTTATCTTATTTTTGCATCTAAGATAACATACCTTTCAAGTGTAAAAGTAATTTCCTTCTTCCGGACCCCTCAAGCACAGGCACCTTACCAAAGGGAGACCACAAGTCCCCTCATTGTTATTATTATCCTCTTGATTGTTGACTGTTAACTATCCTGTACTCACCTATGTAAAAGAAGAGTGTGTCTATCATTTGATTTTTTATCCAGTCCCAAGGTTTCCTCACTTTGCTTCCTCCTGCTTCCCTAATCTATCACCGATGGATTTCATGTAACCCACTTATGTCTTCTGTTTTGACTATAATGAATAAAGTAAGGCGCAGAACTGCCATTTCCAGAGCATCTTCTCAATCCGTTGAGATTTTGTTTCCTACTGTTACATAACAGACCCGTGGTGGGGGTAATGACATACTATTACTGAACAGACGCCCCCTTCTCCCGGGGTCCCTCTGTACTAGGCTCGCCTTGCCCACCACCGGGGAATTATGTCTCTCAATACCAGAGATTGGTGAAAAGGAAAGGAATTATTTATTCAAAGTTTATACAGAATTAGAGCAATGAATTAATGTCTTCATTAAGATCCCAAAGTACCTTAAAACACACACAGTCCTTCATTCCCCCCCTTTGCCCAGTCCAGGGTACTACATCTCAGGAAAAGAAATAGAAATTCATGGCTCTGGTAGCCCCTGGTTCTTCCCAGTAGTCTGTGGTTGGCTGGCAGTCCTTCCTCGGTTCCCAGCACCATCAGCTGTGTCTCCACCACGATCTCCAGTTCTTAATCCAAACCTGTGTGGCACCTTCTCATGGTCCACCAGCAAGAGTCCTTTCACCCCTTTCCTTCCTGCAGCGTCTCTCCTGCATTCTTCCAAACTGCTCAGAGAGAGCTCTGCGTCGCTGCTACATCTTGCTTTCCGGCTTCCTAAGCTGTGTGGCAAAGAGAGGCCCAAAACTGCATGGCTCTCCCTCTGTCACCAAAGCTGCATGGATTCCTCCTTTCCCCAAAGTCATATGGTACCCTCTTACTCCAAGCTCTCACACATGCGCTGTAACCAGGGGGAGCTGCATTCCAGATAGATAATGGGAATGGCCACAGCTATTTAACATATCAGTGAAGCCAGTTAAAAGTTATACATATGTTAAATGAACATGCCAGAAGTTAGTTGCAAAACTGTTGCTATGCAAAACAGCTCTCAATGGTCCTGCTCCAAGAGTCCCATCCCCTAGTTCAGACTTGTGGGGGTGAGGATTCCATACATATATATCCTGGACACCCTGAGTTCTGGACCCCATTACAAATCCCTATTTGGGGCCCTCCCTGGTCATACCCTGTTACACTAGCCATTGTCAGTTTGGCTCAAATAAACTCCCCAAAATTCTCTACAGGTCTCAATGTTTCTTATGTTGACAGTCCTCTTTGGAGAAGTGTCCAGTCAGGTCCTTTGCCCATTTTTTAATTGGATTGTTTATTTTTTGGTGTTGAATTTTGTAACTTCTTTATAAATTTTGTATATTAACCCTTTAACAGATATATCATTGATGAATATGTTCTCTCATTCAATGGATTGTCTTTTCATTTTGTTGATGATTTCCTTAACTGTGCAAAAAATGTTTGGTTTCATGTAGTCCTATTTGTTTATTTTTTCTTTTGTTTTTCTTTTTGCCCGAGTAGATATATCAGAAAATATATTGCTCTGAGAAATGTCTGATATTTTACTGCCTATGTTTTCTTCTAGGATTCTTATGATTTCTAGTCTAATATTTAATCTTTAATCCATTTTGAGTTTATTCTTGTGTATGGTATAAGAGAGCACTCCAGTTTCATCTTTTTTGCACACATCTGTCCAATTTTCCCAACACCATTTATTAAATAGACTGTCTTTACCCCATTGTATATTCTTGCCTCCTTTGTTAAATATTGATTAACCATAAAGGTATGGGTTTTTTTCTGGGCTTTCTATTCTGCTCCATTGATCTATATGTCTGTTTTTATGCCAGTACCATGCGATTTTGAATGATTCCACTTCTGGGAATATATCCAAAGAAACATGAAACACTAATTCAAAAGAATATATGTTCATTGCAGTGTTATTTACAATAGCTAAGGCTTGGCAGTAGCCCAAGTGTCCATCAATAGATGAATGGATAAAAAAGCTGTGGTACATTTAAACAATGAAATACTACTTGGTCCCCCCAAAAAAAAGAAGAAGAAGAAGAAAATATTAACCTTTGCAACAAAATGAATGGGCCTGGAATATATTATGCTAAGTGAAATAAGCCAGTCAGAGAAAGACAAGTACCATATGGTTTCAGTTATATGTGGAATCTAATACACAAAATAAAGTAAGAAAAAAACCAAAATAGAAATAGGCTCATAGATACAGTGAATAAACTGACAGCTGTAAGAGAGAAGGAGGTTTGGGGAACTGAGTGGAAAAGGTGAAGGGATTAAGCACAAAAACACCCTCGTAGACACAGAGAACAATATGGTGATTACCAAAGGGAAAGGGGGTGGGGGAGGTAGAAGAAGGTAAGGAGCAGGTAAATGGTGATGGAAGGAGAATTTGGGGTGGTGAACATACAATACAACACCTGAAATCTATGTAATTTTATTAACCAATGTCACACCAATAAGTTCAATAAAAATAAAATAAATTGATTAATTAAAAAATGTAGAAGTTCTAAAATATAGAGTGTAAAAACAAACAAAAAGGAAATAGGCTGCCTCAGAGGAATTCAAGCAGGAACTGGATGAGTGATTTTTAGCAATCCTTAAAAGGAAATGTTTATTCTGGATGAGGTGCTGAATTAGATGAGAGAAATAGAATCACTCTCTGCCTGTCATTCTCCCTAACACTGTTCTAATAGGGGAAGAAGAATCTACTCAAACAGGTCTGTGGGTCCCTCCAGCAAGGAGCACTAAAGTAACAGAGATTCCCTATAGATTTCACAAATATCACGAGTGTGTGTGTGTGCATTGAAGGGAAAGTGGAGAAGATACACTTCAGAACTTGGAGACGGATGTGCCCTCTGGTTTTGACATCTAACCCTACTCTTGTGGGGTCTCCAAGGCTGAGGTCAGGTATGTGCCTAAAAATGTCACATGAAAAGATAAAGGAGCAGAGGGTTATCATCATCTTTCATGGGAACTTCAGAGCTTGGAAGGTACATACATAAGCAAGCTGACAATTGCAATAAATTCAGGCAATGTGGCCGACAGAAAGGTTGTGCAGGATATGACATATAGGTTGTCTAGTTGCAGTATTGTGAATCAGTGTATTACTTAATATGAGATCCTGAATTTGGAAATACAAGAGAGCAATAAGTCAAAGTAATATAGATACCTGCGGTCATCTGTTATATCTGGAAGCTTGTGTGGGGAGAATAGTAAGGTGGGCTAAGTCTTGTGAACAACAGAGAACAAATCCAATGCCTCCACTCCAGTCCTCCATCTTCTCTAGAAATACAATACAAAATTGCAACACAGCCTCCCTAGTAGGCTTATTTTACTCTTCCTACCCTTGTCCTAGAGTGCCATCATCTTACCATGTCCTCCTGCGGGTCTCCTTGCTCTTGCTGACATTGACATAACACTTTCTGAGGACTCTCTGCTCTGAATTTAGATTTTAGCAAGGTCGAGATCATTTATATGCCCATTCAAGTTGGAGATACATTGCCTTAAGGGTTTATAATCTTGGCCCAAATCAGGACTGTATTGGTGAATTAGTTTAACTATATAGCAACTAACCAATAAGCAGTTACTATGTTGAACCCAAACTTTTCCAAAGTTGTTACAGAATCTGGTTGTGTACTTCAGCAGAGTGGACCACAGTCGTTAAAGGGGAAAGGCGTGGTGTTGCTGGACACCAGGGTGGAGAGAAGGTTTATGAACCATGGAGCCTAGTTTTAAGAGGACTCTGTTCCTTTCTTTTTGCAAATTGCAAACCAAAGTAGAGAGAATGAAATAAGAGAACCTACCTATGGAAGTTTTCTTAAGGGGGTATTTCTTAGGGCGTGGCCTATTTTGCCACAAAAATCTTCGGAACTACAAAAGATAATGGAATGGTAGGTCCTCTCTCTTCTAGTGTTGATAGTTTGCCATACCTCAGAGGAAACCGACTTTGTCTGCTAAATTAAATCATATTTCCTGGCATTATCTCAGTTTTTCCAGGGATGGCTTCCTTGATAGCCTAAGAAGGTTTACTATTGAACTAAAAATATTGCGGTATGGTAGATATGGTAGTTAATTCTCTGGAATCCATTCTACCCCAGCCAATTAGTCTCCAAGCCAATTATGGAATTTTTATCTCTCTTGCCAGTAATGAATTCAGGGATGGGCAGTCAGTTTGGACCAAAGAGAGATGCTAGGAGAGACTAGCTGAGGGCATTTGGGAAAGAAGTTTCCTCAGTCTTAGAGACCTTGGAGAAGCCTCCCCTCACTTGATAGACAAGAGCAAATGTGAATGGGGTGTAGATTACTACCTCCAACTCATCCTTTTGCAAGTACAAAAGGAGCTTGCCTTAGGATGAAGCTAACCCTACAGACTTGAAAATAAATTATTTCTTCTTTTTTTGCCAATTTCAAATCCTCAGAGGGAAAAACAGAAAGAACTCAAGTTCCTAGTGGCTCCATTGAATCCCACCCTATTTCTGGACTTCCTCTTGCACGTCTTATCACATCACCTCCCCGCCTAAGTCAGTTTGATGTGAAGTTCATTGCTGCCCGAAACCATAAACATTCCTACTGATACACATCATTGGTAAGAGTCCTCTCTGATGGCAAGCACAGCACAAAGGTACAATTAGCATGGATTTGCAATAGTCATTTCTAAAGTGATGCTATTTAAAATCCCAGGCACTTATCTCAGGTAAAAGAATACAATTTTTACCAACTATAATGAGATTCAACAATTACAGCAGTGTAATTTTGAAAACAGAGGTAATGATACTCCCATCTTGTGCAAAGCTTATTTTAGTACTTTTACTGGCATTCTTCACAAGGTGCTCAGGGCTGCTGTCCTTGTAATTGATAAGACTGATTGCATTGTGAAGGACATTAACATGCTAATTTTATTTCAACTTTTTAAAAAGGTTTTATTTACTTATTTATTTTTAGAAGGGAAAGGAGGGAGAGAGGGAGAGAAACAAGCATGAGAGAAACAGCAATTGGTTGCTTCTCTCACACCCCTAACTGGGGACCTGGCCTGCGAACCAGGCATGTGCCCTGATTGGGAATCAAACCAGTGACACTTTGGTTCCCAGGCTGGCACTCAATCCACTGAGCCACACCAGCCAGGGCTTTACTTCAACTTTTAGACTATTTACTGAGAAGATTCTATGTAAAGATTCACATTATTTTCACTTGAGAAGTACAAAACAGGACTCAGTTTTACATTTTATTATCTTTACCTTTATCTTTTTAAAATCATTAGATAACCTAATCCTCTTATTTTATTTTTTATTTAATCTTTATTTCATATTTTCCATTTAGTCCTCTTACACTCCCCTCCCCCCAGCAATCATTGCACTGCTATCCATGTCCATGAGTCCTTTTTAGAACATGTGCCTCAAGGGAAGATGATTTTAGAGGTTTCTTAGCAAGCTGGGTAACTGATTAGATCTGTGAGGGATGGAAATGAAAGTCTGGGCCTATTATTTCTAAAAAATGAAAAAAGCCAGTCAATCACATTTTTGAAGTTAACATGTATCATTTGTCAAATATTAATGCTCATAATTCCCCATATGTTAGTTCTGTTCCCTGAGATGGACCTTCTTTATTTTCTCTGCTATTTCAAATCTTACCTCTACCCTGACTTTTAAGACTTAGTTCAAGTCCAGTTTCTTCTTTAAAGCTTCTCTGAGTTATGTCATAGACTGGAGGATCAACTGGTGCCATACTGAGAAAGCTGGGTTCTTAAGTTGGATAGCAGATCATTTCAGCACTCAGCAAATGAGAGCAATTGGACAAGCAAGATTGTATAACCACAATTCTGAGTTCTAGATCCACCCTGACTTCTGAGCCTTAGTATTTCCATCTATAAAGTGGGAAAGGTAGAGTATATAACTGCAAAGTTTGTTATGAGGATGAAATGAGATAATCCAAGTAAGGCCTTAATTCAATTCCTAGCACATAAAAATATTCAATAAATATTGTTATAATTATAGTTTATACATAATATTTCAGTGGGATGAGATATATATATATTTTTTTGAAGTTGCAGAATTCTACTTTTTATTTATGCACTGCCTTAATTTCTAGTATTAAAAAGGAAAATCTGTGTTTTATTTCCTTGGCACAGCTCAGGCACTGGGTTTTATATTTAATAATGGAAATGTCTCCTTAATCAAATGATTTGATGTTTTTACAGTAAAAAAAGAGGCTATTTTACTGATGTGGGTATCTTACATACGTGTACTTGTCCACATAAAATCAAGATTCATAAGTCACAACCAACTGCTGAATTTCCTTTGAGATTCTGAGTAGCAGTAAGAGACCATTCAACAAATACTAAGTTTATTGCTTAAAAGGCATGGTGTGACTCCTCAACAACTATGGGAAGAAGAAAGAGTACATGCAAAAAACAGCAAGTTTTTTAAAAATAATTGCTTCATGCATTGTGTAAGCAAAGTAGTTTATATTAGAGGCAGAAACAGTTGTCTTGCAAGATAAATGAGGACCAGTGACACACAAAATTTACTATCAATGGATAGTTGCCTCAGGTTAATATCCTCTCTGGTTTCTGGATTATTCTTTTGAGGAAGCATGGAATAATGGATGCCTCTAAACTGTGAAATTTGGATATGAATTCTGGCTCCACCGCTTACTCTCTGGGTAACCCTGGGCAACTCATTTAACATCTGACGTCTCATTTTTTCCTCAGCAACATTTTTTCAGCAAAAGGAACTTCATTATTTCCTCTATTATCCAATATTGTACATTAGGAGGCTAAACCTGAATTCTAGCTTCTCTCATTAATGTTTTTGCTCTTGTGTCAGGAGGGTTTTTGGGTAACTAATTCCATGGAATGCCTTAATTAACCAATGTTGGAAATGTATTAATATTCAGGAAAAAGACCACTATTCATCAGCTCCCTCAATTACTCTCAGCTAAGTCACAAAATGTAATAAGGGAGAATATAGACCATCCGGGAGGTTATCCAGTCATTTCTGAAAATTATTGGACTGAGTGTTCATTTCTCATGGAACACATCTGGGATGAATTTAAGGGGAAACGCATGCTTGCATATTTATTAATGTTTACTAGGCAAGTGCTCACAATGAAGACAAAAGATATGAGTGGAGTGGCTTAGCCAATGCTTGCCACTCTTTATTTGTTACTAATGAGATAGCATATGCAGGAGACTTGGGAAATTCTAATGACCTGTGTGTAAAGAAAATATAGGAGACATTTTGTTATCATGGAGTGGATAAAATAAAGCATGTGGATTTTTTTTTTTGTGGGGGTGCATCCTGTGTATCAAAAAGCACCACAAATAAATTAAAAGAAAAATGGTAAAACAAGAAAAAGATTTGCAATACACATCAGAAAGAACCAACTTCCCTAATATATAAATTAGTCATGCAAATCAATAAGAAAAGACCAACAATCCAACAGAAAAATCATCAAAGGTCACAAAGAGTTAGTTCATAGAAAATGAAAAACAAATGTCTTATACATACACAAAAGAATAATCAGTTTTGCTCTTAGTTAAGAAGATTAAAATAAAACAACAGTTACCACTGTTCACCTATTAATATATCAGCGCACAATTTTATAGTACCCAATGTTGGTGTGGGTGTGGGAAAACACATGTACCCTTGAGGTGATCTCTTTGGAAGACAATTTGTTAGTTTCTGTCAAAACTGCAAAGTCCGATGCCATTTATCATAACAATCCCTTGCATAGGAATTTGTCTTACATATATACTTGCATATATGTACAAAGCTAAAGATTTGAGACTTTATTGCATCATGGTTAACAGTGAGAGGCTGAAAAGAGCCTCACCAACCATAGTGGGGACTGCTAAAATCCATTAAGGGGCACTTGCACAATGGTGAACAATGTGGGCAAGAAACAAATAGGTTGTTGGAATCATCTCTAGCAAGGCATTATTGCTTAGGGCAGCATATAGATTAGATGGGACTAAGACATTTAAGCAAATGGAAGGTGTGGGCTTTCTTTGAATTGTTGTAACAAATCAACTTCAAAAGTGTATTTATGAACCATTTTGGGAAATTTGAACACTGACTGGATATTTGGGTGATGCTAAGTAATCACTGTTATTTTTTAGGTTTGATAATGATGTTGAAGTTGAATTTAAAGAAGAGCCCTTATACGTCAAAAAGCATAATAGAACATTCTGGGTGAAATGATATGGTGTTTGGGATTTGCTCATAATAAGCTACGGGTTATGAAGGTTAATAATGTATTACTCTGTGGGGAGGAAGGAGAGTATAGATAAGACATGATTGGCTATGACCTGAGGATTACTATGGCTGGATGATGAGGTTTTATTATAGGTTTTTTACATAAGGTTTTATTATAGTATTCTTTTTTTTTTTTAGATTTTAAAAATTTATTTATTTTTAGAGAGGGGAATGGAGAGAGAAAGAGAATGCGAGAAACATCAGTGTGTGGTTGTCTCTCATGCACCCCCTACTTGGGATCTGGCCTGCAACCCAGGCATGTGCCCTGACTGGGAATCAAACCGGTGACCCTTTGGTTCAAAGCCTGCACTCAATCCACTGAGCCACACCAGCCAAGGTTTATTATGCTATTCTTATATTGCTTCTTGAATGTCTGAAATTATCCCTAATAAAAAGTCAAAACTAATAGTTAAAAATGAAAAAAGTTAAAATCTAAACCAAACAGAAACTAAAAATGAAAAAGCAAGATGGATATTAAGTGTAATAATCTAACAATGAATCCACATGGAAAAATTCTGGGAAAAAATTGTTTTCCTTCTTGGGAGGGGTTATGGGGGCCTAAGATAGAAGGAATATTTACCTTTCAATATGTTCATAATGTTTTAAAATAAAGCTATGAAGTGGAGTACTGTACAAATATTAAAGCTCCTATAAGAAATAATGTATGCCACAGTTAAATCCAAATGAGTTAAGGTTCTCAGTAGGGCTATCCAATTAGCACATTTATTAATTCAAGTTCCGCTTAGACTTTTACTGACATGTTAATTATTTTAAGTAAAGTCTTCAGCTTGCTTGCAAGTATTTAGTACTTGGTAGAAAATGACAATATAATAAACTCTATTATTTTATTTATATATAATCAAATATAAATTTAATTAAATATATTTATTATATTGAATATATTTAATTAAAATATATCATTAAATCTGCAGGCTTTTTAAAATTCATTAAACATTTATGGAATATATCAATTAATCAAAGAAACAGAAAAACAGAAATACAATGGACATCCATCATTTAGATTTTTCTCATATTCGCTTCATCTATCTTGTCTGAAGTATTTAAAACTAACTTACAGACGTTGTGACAACTCCTAAGTATCGCAGTATGCATCTCTCAGCTGTGTGCAGTCTACTAATAAGCCCATCAAAGACATTATTTCTGTATGACGCTTTTGATCTCTAGCATTTGCCTATTGGTCCTTCTTAGGATTTCTACCTCTGCTTACATTGTTCATGTCTTGCTGCACGTTGTCGACTTTATCCTTCCGAGCCCTCACATATTAATCATCATTGTTTTAGATGCCAGCTCTGATCATTCCTACGCCCCTGGAATGTCTGGCTGTGATGGTTGCTCTGTCTCTTCTGATTGTTTTTTTGCCTCTTGGTACTCCTTGTAATTTTTTCTCGATGGCCGGACACGATGAACCAGGTGAACCAAGGAAGTGCTGTCCACGGGCTTGCAGCAATGTGGGCTGAGGTGCGGGGAGGGCAGGAGCTCTGTCGCCCTGTGATTGGGTCTGTCTCTGAGTGAGCCTGTGCCTCAGTGCTGTGTGCTGCGTGAGGGCTCCTGTCCGCCCTTCCCACCCCTTCGGTGAACGGGGACGCTGGAGTGGGCTGAGTGGGGTCTTTCCCTTCCCTCAGGTCATTTAGTCTCTGGTTAAATAGTGTTTCCTTAGGGCAGACCTTGTTAAGAAAAAAAGAGCACTCTGGCTTATTTCTAAAATGGTTCCTTTTCTTCTCCCCCTGTCAGAAACACAAGGGGATTTTCTTTTTTTTAATATTTACTATGAGAGCCAGGAGTTAAAACTTACAATAGTGTGGGAGTCCTTCTATGACTGGGTCACCTGGAGTTTTTAGCTCTCAGAGTTGTCCACTCTGAGCCTCCAGCAATTCATCAGTTACAGTTGAGGTTTTGCTGCCTCATTGCTGGTTCCCAGTCTTGCACCTCCTAAGGTTCTGCTCTGGTAAGTTGTGATTCTCTGTGTGTCTCTCTCCAATTTTGGGGACAGCAGTTCCTTGTTTGACCTTCCTTCTCTTACGGGTCTAAGAAGCATTATTTACTTTTCAGTCTGTTCAGTTTTTTACTTATTGTTAGGATGGAGTGGTGGTGACTTCCACACTTCTTATACACCCAACCAGAAATTGGAAGTCCCATCTTTCTCTCTCTTTCCCCCTTCATTGACCTGCTGAAGAGACCAGGCCAGAAGTCCCCATAGGGGATTATCCCTCTAAGGAGGCAAGTGGACTTATCCACTGAATGGCACTTGGTGATTCTCTCCTGGTTTCCTGCTAGCTGGTGCTGGAGGCCCAGCAAGTGGTGCTGCATGTGGCCTCAACTTCCCACAAGACTGTTAGGCTCTATCACCCGAGGCATCCAACTACACAATACTTGTTTACCACTTTCCTAAGTGTAGGATGCCCAGAATTTCTCTGCTTTCAAGGCCACTCATGAAAGGGAGCCTCTTTTTTTTTTTTTTGTAGTATGCTTTCTGCTGCGCTCACATCCTACTGCAGAACCCTCTGCCTGTGAGTTCCAACCTACACTGTTCCCAGATTGTTGGTGAGTTTGTCCAAAGTCTTTGATAATCAGTGGGACCTAATATGAAGCTATGCTTCAAATAAGACTTCTATAATACAATAGTTCCACTTACTGGACTTTTTCAGGTTTTACCTTGTGGGATCGTTTAACTTATTCTGGTATGCCCTGTATAAATATTTCCTGTAAACTGGAAATCAGATTATCAGGCTTGATTTAATTCACATTAAACATTTATTGGAAGGAATATTTCATAAGTGATGGCATATATTTCCTACTTTATCACCTCAGGGGGCTCATAAAGTCTAATTGTCCCATTATTATTTCAAAATGCTGATTGACCATTGGGTTAAAGTGGTGACAGCCTAGCCCCTGACTTGCAAAGTTGCATTTCCACGCTAGTAAACAGTTTGTAATCTCTGGGTGACTCTTTGATACCCTGTGATTATCCAATTCGTCATCAAAAATTCACCTAATGGTTTTAACATCTGTGGATAATCTTTGCCCTAATGAAAGACTACATAAGAGGCTACTGATTGGTGGTTTTCTAATTCTATCATCCGTTCTACATTTATCAGCTGTCACTCTACTTTGAGAAAGAGCTTTCTCATCAGCGGTGTCAATTTAGTGACTCTGAAATATATTTTCTATTGCAAACCAGGATAAATGCCAGGGTAAGTAGTAGATATAATAATCTCCTTCAGTGGTGGCAAATGAGTGTTTTGTTGTTGCTTTTTTCTTATTAGACTCATGGATTTTAATATAGTTAATGCATTTCAATCAGTGATAGTCATTATATTTTTGGAAGGCATGTGAGTTTCATTTATTGCTGCAGGGGTTTATAAACTTGCCAGCCAATTTTGATTAGAATATTATGAAAATTAGTTTGCATATTTAAATATACACCCTTATTATACTATTTAATTCTTAACAGGCCCAAATTTGGTCAGAGGAAACTCCTTCAAGCTACCTTTTTTTTGACTCAATCCTATTAGTCTTTGAGTACTTCCTTGCTTTCTGGCTTACCAGGCTCTCCCGTGTTTACATAGCATTTCCTATATCCCATACCTAGAAACAGGTGTTTCTCTAAAGAGCCCTGCCTTATTTTAGCTGTTAATGGCATTTAGGAATCATAGTTTAGAGCAGGTCATTGTTTTCAGGTAGAAACAATCTTAGAAGGAACACACACACACACACACACTAAGTTTATATTGATTTTTTTCAGCATTCTTATTTGGTTTATACTTATAGCTTTTTTCTATTACAATAAAAAATCTTGGATTCTGTCACTTATTTGCTTTATTCTTTAACATAAAAATAGTTTCAAAATAACAACATGTTATCCTTTCCAGGTTTTGGTATCAAGGTTATGTTGACCTCATGAAATGTGTTAGGAAGTATTGCCTCTTCTTCAATTTTTTGGAAGAGTTTGAGAAAAATAGGTACCAAATCTCTTTGAATATTTGGTAGAGCTCACTAGTGAAGCCACCTGGACTTGGACTTTTATTTTTGGGGAGGTTTTTCTTACTTGTTTCAATTTCCTTTCTGTTGATTGGTCCATTTAGATTTTCCAGTTCTTCATGACTCAGTCTAGGAAGTTATATATATACTTATCCATTTCTTCTAGGTCATTGAATTATGTAGCATCTAGTCTTTCATAATATTCTAGTATGATCCTTTGTATTTCTGTGATATCTGTAGTAACTTCTCTTTCATTTTTTACAAATTTATTAATTTGAGAGAAAGAGAGAGAGAAAGTAACATCCATTGGTTGCCTGCCATATGCACTCCAACCAGGGACCAAGTCCACAACCCAGGCACATGGCCTGACTGGGAATTGAACCCACAACCTTTTGGTCCATAGGATGATGCTCCAACCAACTGAGTCACACTTGCCAGGGCAATTCTGCTGTGATTTTTTTCTTTTGCTGACTTTGGGCTTCTTTTGTTCTTCTTTTTCTTTTCTTTGAGAAGTAAAGTTAGGTCATTTACTTGAGATTTTTCTTGTTTCTTGAGATAGGCCTGTAATGATATAAACTCCCCTTTTATTACTGCTTTTTCTGCTGCATCCCAGAAGTTTTCACATGTTGGATTGTCATTCTCATTTGTCTCTTTATATCTTTTGATCTCACATTTATTTCAACGTTGACCCAGTCATTTTTTAGCAGTATGTTGTTTAATCTCTACATATTTATGGATTTTTTTACTTCCATTTTGAAGTTGATTTTCGATTTTTAATTTTAAAGCATTGTGGTCAGAGAATATGCTTAGTATGATTTTGATCTTCTTAAATTTGCGAGGCTGGTTTTGTGACCCAACATATAGGTCAATGTAGCATTATTGATGGTGGCCGAGACATGGAGACAATCAAAGTGTTCTGCGATAAAGGATTGGACAAAGAAGATGTGGTCCATATAAACAAAGAAATACCACTCAGCCATAAGAGAAGACAAAATACTGCCATTTGCAACGACATGGATGGACCTTGAGAATAGCGTGCTAAGCAAGATAAGTCAGTCAGAAAAAGCTAAGAACCATATGATTTCACTCATATGTAGGATATAAAACTAAAACTCACAGACACAGTCAACAGTATAGTGGTTACCAGAGGGAAGGGCGGTGAGAGAGTATTAAAGGGTAAAGCGGGCCAAATATGTGGTGATGGAAGAAGATGTGACTTTGGGTGGTGGGCACACAGTGCAACATACAGATCATGTATCATAGAAATGTGCAATTGAAACCTATAACATTTTATTAACCAATGCTACCCCAATAAACTTAATGAAAAATAATAATATAGTATTACCACTAACCAAAACACTGCTGAATGAAATTTAAGATTTTTTAGCACTTCTTTTTTCCTATATGTTCTAAGGATGCAAAGTCAAATGCTGCGTTTTAGAGACAATTAAAATAGTTATTTTCTTGGGTTATATTGCCAATTCGATATATAATTAGGGTATTTTGTTTCAGTTGGTTTTTAATTTTAGGAACTTTTTCCTTTTCCCTCTGACTTTCTGAATTTTTTTCCCCTTTAATTACAGAGGAACCATTACTTTTTATGGACATGAGATCTTAGCCAAATCTTAAATAGTTAACCTCTCCAATGGAACTCTACATGGGACTTCTAATCCCTGAATTTTCAATTGGCTCTCCAGTCTCTAGATAATGGCCTCTGTGTAAACCTTTATAGTAAATATACACCTATAGGTATTCAAGTATAGATACTTACTGAATTTGAATACTTGCCTAAAGTTATTTCCTCTATTTGCACCTCTTTGAATTTCTTCCCCACAAGTTCCAGTTATTTTTAAAACATATGCTCAAAGTGGGTTTAAACTGATGGTAGAATACCAACTAAAAGAATCATAGGATTTAAAGAAAGAGGCGCTAAAGCCCCCTAGATGTGTCACATTTTATGAGAGAAGTCTCATTGGCAGCCCTTTTTTTTCAGCTGCTGTACAACCAGGTGGCTAGAAACACTATTTACAGCTGATGTCTATCCTAATTGGTTGGTATCTGTGTCTAACTTAGTCATGAAATAATTTTAATATCATTCCTGTTTGAAGGCGTAGGATTTCATTTCCCAGATCAATTCCTGTCCACATTGGGATCCCTTCCAAATAAAGATAAGCAAGAACAAACTTCTCATGTGATTAAAAACTTCACAAGGAGTCTGCTGAGCATATCTGAACTGATTGAGTTCAGTTCATATAATTTTCTCCAAGAAGATTAAATATAGTTGTTTTCTAGTGCAAACTAATTAGCTTCTCCCTTGTGTCCATTAATGGAACACACATTTTGCTTTCATAAAGACAACACAGTTTTCATGGCGATGTGCCTCTGGCTCTAGAAGAGATTGAGAAAAGTTGGTGTTAAAAAATTGATTGCTGTCTTTTCTGTCTTTAGATTATAGAAGATAATATTGAAGGTTTTCATGCAACATGCAGTTTGGATGTACTTTACCTTTGAAGAGTGAAGGTTGAAGAGACCAAAGAAAGAAATCAATGACACGTTAAAATCCCTATAGAAAAATATGGACACTAGAAATAAAAATCCCACAAGAAGAAATACAAATAGCGACCATGTACGGCATTGGTGGTCAAGCACTATAAATGTAATTTATGCAATAATAAGAAATGCTTTGCCTGTCCAAAAATGTGATTTAGAAAACATATAATATTTGGTATTGGTATGGGGTGTGGTTAGTCACAGATGTTGAGAGTCTAAATTTATGAACCTTTTGGAAGGCAGATTGGAAATGTGCATCTAAAAGGTAGATATTCAGCCCTGACTGGTGTGGCTCAGTGAGTTGAGCTCCATCCCTACAACTAAGGAGCCTGTTCGATTCCCAGTCAGGGCGCATGCTTGGGTTGTGGGCCAGGTCCCCCAGGAGTGGGTGTGTGAGAAGCAACTGATCCATGTTTCTCTCACACACTGATGTTTTCTCTCTCGCTTTCTCCCTCCCTTCCCCTCTCTCTAAAAATAAATAAATAAAATTTTTTAAAAAAGGAAATGTCCAAAAGCATTAAAAAATACCATGTAAAGGTTATTTAAAATCAAACATTTGTTATTATTAAATGGTTGAGAGTAAATTTATATATTAAAAGGTAAAACTCTAAGATGGATATTTATAGAACAAAAATGCATGCTCTGTTTAAGGAAAAATCTATAATACAAATATATCCTGAATGTAAGAGAACTTATACAAAAGAATCAGAATGATTAGTGAATAAGAGTATGTGAAAATATATTAGGCAAATACAAGCCAAAAAGATGGTTTCATTAGAGATTAAAAAGCATTAAGGAGAACAAAAAGGGTCAGTTTAAAACAGTGAAGGGTCAAACCTACAACAAAGATGTAACTGTCAGAAGTCATTATATCTCAATTAACACTAATACATATGACAAAAATGTTTTTCAAGACATGGAATAATAGTGAGAGAGTGTAAGAGGCATCCCACTGTCTCTGAAAGAATAAGTATATAGAGAGAAATGAAGAGTAACCACCTCTTGTTGCCTGTTCTTCCTGTTTCTCTTAGCAAGCCAGAAATGGGCTGTTGAGTTCTTTGTTCTTCCACGTGATTTTATTTAAGAGTGAGTAATGGGAACTTTCAGAATTGAACTCACATGGTAAGTGGAAAACAATCAAAGTGTATAGTTCTGTAACTGAATTCATTGTTGCCTATAAAAGCAGAGCTGTGTTACTCAGGTGTGAGTTCAGCATGTCTCTCCAAACAGAAATTAAAGGGGTGAGACAGATACAAGGCAACAGAAAAGTATACCAAATCAGGCAAGTCATGGGTACAGTTCTGTGGTTGGTACAGGAGGCAGACTCATTGTGATAGGCTGCCTTTAAGTTTTGTGTCACCGATGCTGGGAAGCTGGCTCCATACAAGTTTGGGATGAGTTGCTTTTCTTCCCAGTGGTACCAGGGTCAATCAGTGGATGCACACATCTTCTCATGCCCCGCGCCTAATAAACTTTTCCATTGATAGCTGTCACCTTACCTCTCTATTGAGACCATAAAGTTGGACTGTATCTTTATAGTTTGTATCTAGATAGCATGTTATTCTGCTTCTTAATCATCCTACAAAGAGGTTCATTTGGCATGGGAAACGAGGACTGGTCAGGTGGCCACTATAATGGAGTAACTCAGCAGGGGTGTCCAACATTTTGGTGTCTCTGGGCCACACTGGAAGAAAAAGAGTTGCCTTGGGCCACACATTAAATACATTGAGACATATTATCACACAAAAAAATCTCATCATGTTTTAAGTAAATTTATGATTTTCTGTTGGGCTGCATTCATAGCCATCCTGGGCCACATGTGGCCTGTGGACCACAAGTTGGACACCCCTGGAAGGAATTCTTCTTTCTGGAACCCATGGTTGGGATGATATGTGAGATTCCATGATTCCTAGGGGTGGGAGGTAATCTGCATATGTAGTCTGGGAGCACTTACCTGCCCGAGGGAACCCAAAGATTGGTGTTCCTTTGGGCACTGCTTTCAAACTATCCTAGTTTTTACTTTCTTTGATTATCACCAGCTGTACAGGAAAGTTTTGTGAGAAGGCATAGTCTGGCTTGTGATATGCTGATGAGAGGTGTGGAAAAGAGTGTATCCCTCACTTGTAATGAAGATGGTGATGAGATAATAATGTTCTCTTCTGAACAGTTCGAGTGAGGAATGAGCAGCAGTCACCTGCCAAAGACAGCAGTGCCCTGTAGAGCTGGGATCCAGCTCACAAGAAATACTCTGTAACAGATGAGACAACAGGTTGGCATTGAAACAGGCATGCTTGGGTGGAATGTACTCCCCGGAACATGAGAGGTGCTCCCTGGAACCTCTGATACGACTGGTGGAGGACCCTTGGCAATAAATATATACAGGCACATGTTCCCGATAATTTCACATAGGGGTATGTATGTGGGCATGTATGTGTGTGTGTAGACCATGAGAGACAAAGTGGAGGGAGATCTAGAGCAAGCAGTTTGGAAGAATGTTAAAATGTTCCAAATTATCTGTGCCCTGACTTGGACTGATTTTTAATTTCTCTGTTGTATTTTTGTGATCCTTTAACTTCTCTTTTTAAAAATAGAACTACCATTAAAATATTTTTACATGGGCTGAAAGACAAACCAAATTCCTTTCTAGTAACAGTTGTGAGACTTGCTTTCATGTGTAACTTTGGAATAGACCTCACCTTTGGAAAATATTCTGTACATTGTAGAAAGATGAGTGGGCTCTTTCATGACACGTAGGATCAGATTTCCTCCTGAGTAGTCAGCAGCCACATAACCTCAGAAGAGTTTATTTATTTCTTAAAACTATTTCCTTAAGAGAGAAATAGAAAAGTAATTTTTACCTTATGGAGTAGTGGTAACGATATAATTGAATCATATGCACATGTTATGAATTATCATAAAAATTAAGGTTTTATTAGTGTGATTATTATTGTTGTTGTTACTTGTACTGGAATTATGACAATGTCGACTTTCAAGGAAAGAATTTGCTTTCCCAATTGGATAGCTGGCTGCTAAAAATGATGAAAAGGCTTAATACCAGCTGTCAAAGGAAAGCAAATAAAGCTAGGTCAAAAGAAAGGAATTGGATTTGTGAACTGGAATTTAATATGTATGCATGAAATACCTTACAGAGATGACTTAGAGCACTCAATAAAGGTCTGTTGGTTGGTTGATTTGATTTAGAACTGCAAAATCCATGAAAATAAACACTGACCCATCTACCCAGGAAGGACTTTGCAAATCAAATAGGTTTTGGTCAACAGGCCTGATGACAATACGAGAAATTCAATTTCCTCCACATCTATTTTTATATATTGGATTGGAAGACTGTGGCTTTTTCTGGGAATCTGTGGCAGAAATTGACTGTTTCAGCTGCAAGTTGAGAGTACGAGTCAGTTTAGTGAGCAAGGAAATATAAGTTGTATCACTGCTTAGGAATATGAGGTGGGATATAAATAATGTATATGGTGAGTCATTAATGAAATACTATGAGCCAAAATACATTCATTCTAGTCGAATGTTCTAAAAACTATTTGAAAATCTCTTTTTAAAATATGACAGGCTCTAGGATGCCTATATCCCAATAGAAAGAGACAGTGTTCAATAAAAAGGGGGCAAAAAACTTGAACTTCACTAAGGATGATGTATGACTCGTCAATAAACACATGAAAAAGATTTCCACATCAATAGTCAATGGGCAAATGAAAATTAAACATGTGTGAGGTGCTCCCTGGAACCTCTGATTGGGTTCCAGGGAATACTATTACCCATCAGAATGGCTTAATGAAACACAGTGACCATACTGAGTGTTGGCGAGGATGTGGAAGAACTGAATTCTCTCATACATTACTAGTGGAAATTTGAAATGGTGCAAACACTTAGGGAAACAACTTAGTGTTCTTATACATTTAAAGACACACCTACTTTTGTCCAAGCAATTCTACTTCTAGGTATTTACCCATAAAGAATGAAAATGTATATTCTACAAAGTGAAGTTCTTGAACAAGCTCTGACTCAGAGCTATGTTCCAGCATCGACTCTGGCGGTTTTAGTGGGTTCTGTCATCTCTCTGAGCTGTAACTTCTCATTTTACAAGAGTTAGTTGGTTTGGGTGATTTCTAAGGTTCCTTAAGGCTCTGTTTGCTAAGATTTTATAAAACACTACTCCCTTGTAATGTGACTCATGTCAGAAGCCATGAAAGTTGTGCCAACCTGCCACCAGCACGAGTAAGGTCTCAGACTGCAAGTAGTCCAAACTGTTTGGTAGCTTTTCAGGAATTGTCCCCTTTTCAGAGGCAAGCTCTTCTACATGCCTTCCCAATCCGGGTTCCAAGGAAACGAGGATAGAGGTGTGTTGGCATATTTTAAAGTTGCTCTGATCATATGTGTGAATACATGAATAAACTCATTCATCAACAAGTATTTACCAAACACCTGCTGCATACAAGGCATTGTGTTAAGAACCTGCTTTCCAGTGAATACATAGCCATGAATGAAACTCATTTTCTGTCCTCACAGAGATGATGATACTCTGATTGGAATATAGATAAAAATATAATACTGATGTATGACATTAATATATGTTACAGGAAAGGGATACAGGAAGGGCCATGAGCAAGAAGGACATGAGTGGTTTGTTCTGACTATGAGAAGGAGTCCAACAAGGGATTTTTCATGGAGGACATGACATGGGAGCTGTACCTTAAACCATGAGTGGCTTTTTACTGTGTAGAACTGGCAAGAAAAGAGCAGGTAGAGGAAAGTGCATGATGATATGATAGCCTATGGTATATTTGGGAATGATGGGTGAAAGATGGCTGGAGCATGGTAGTGGTATTTAGAATCGCCAAGATTTGGAAGCAGCCCAAGTGCCCATCAGTAGATGAATGAATAAAAAATGCTGTGGAACATTCACACAATGGAATACTACTCAGATGTAAACAAGAAGGAAATCTTACCCTTTGCAACGGCATGGATGAACCTGGAGAACATTATGCTAAGTGAAATAAGCCAGTCAGAGAAAAACAAATACCATATATGATTTCACTTATATGTGGAATCTAAAGAACAAAATACACTAACAAACAAAATAGAAACAGGCCCATAGACACAGAGAACAGGCTAACAGCTCTCAGAGGGGAGGGGGTTGCAGGGGCTGAGTGAGAAAGGTAAAGGAATTAAGCAAAAAAAAGTCATAGACATAGACATAGACATAGACATAGACATAGACATAGACATAGACAACAGTATGGTGATTGCCAGAGGGAAAGGGGGTGGAGAGAGGTAGAAGAGGGTAAAGGGGGGATAAATGGTGATGGAAGGAGACTTGACTTTGGGTGGTGAACACACAATGCATTATACGGATGATGTGTTATAGAATTGTACACCTGAAACTTATATAATTTTATTAGCCAATGTCACCCCAATAAATGCAATTAAAATAAATAAGTATTAAAAGTAAAAAAAGAAAGAAAAGGAAATGACTCTTTTATAAACTAAGGGATTAATTTTGCTACTTACACCAGCTGGAGGGTTTCCTTATCTTTCTAGATAGAAATGAGTCAGAAAACCTAAACATCACCAAAAGGCTCTTACTATTGTAAATTCTCTTCTTTTCCCCTGTGATAGCACCTTGCAACAATAGCAGCAGTAGCATCATTGTCATTGTCATCATCATCATCGCCACGATCTTTTGAGCATACTAGAAACTACACTGATAATTACTTTTAGTCTGATCAGTGTTCTTACGAGCTGAGTGTATCACAGGTGAGGGACCTGAAGCTTAGAACCTTAACTTGCCTGACACAACAGAGCTGGCAAATGGTAGAGCTGGATTTGAACCTTGGTCTACCAGTGCTTTGTCTATTCGTGGCTGACTTATTTCACTTAGTATAATGTCCTCAAGGTTCATCTAGATTTGTTTCTTTTTTAAGGCCGAATAATATTCCATTGTACGTATCTAAAGTAGTCAAACTCCTAGAAACAGAAAGTAGAGTAATGATTGTCAGGGGCCGGCAGGAGGGAAAAATGGGAAGTTGTTGTTCAATGCATATCAAGCTTCCATGTTATGCAATTAAAAAGTTTAGAGATCTGTCGCACAACAATGTGAATATAGCTAACACTGACCTGTACACTTAAAAATTGTTAAGCTGGTAAATTGTGTGTGTTTTCTGCCACAATTTAAAAATCAACTTTAAAAATCTTCACTAATCTTTATATATGTCATTCACGGAGGCTGAAGAGGCAGTATGCCGTAGTGAAAGACAACCTGAACTTTGGCATTGATAGACCGAGGTTCAAATGCAGCTGTGTTGTGTCAAGCAAGTTAAGGTTTCAAGCTTCAGCTCCTACATTTATGATACACTCAACTTGTTGCATTGTCGATACCACATTCTGTTTATCCATTCACTCATCAGTGAACATTTGGGTTACTTTCACCTCTTATCTATTGTGAATAATGCTGTTATGAACATGGGTTCATACGCCCTGTTCTCAAATAAATATCTATTTGAGATTCAGCTTTCAATTTTGGGGGGTATATATCCAGCAGTGAGATTGGTGGGCTGCATGATAGTTGTATTTTGAATATTTTGAGGGTTCTCCATGCTGTTGTTCATAGCAGCTGCACCATTTCACATGCCCTTTGGTAAGCATTTTTGAATTAATAAGCCTGAATGTTTTCACTGTCCTAGATAGACCAACAATACAGTGATTTCAAAAGTCCCAGTCAACATTAATCTGGATTAATTAAAAGAAAAAGCCCATCAGAATCCTTAAAACATGAATTATAGGACATTTAGAAGTAAATGCCTTTTGTTTCATGCATATATTTAGAAACGAAATAATATAAATAAGCTTGCTATGTCACCTAGGTTCTTCAAAGGCTCTTCAGGTACCATTTCAGGAACAGAGAAAAATTGTGTAGAACTTGAAATAAGTCTTTCAGTATGAATAGAATCCATAATAAATGTGTAGTATTAATTGTCTCCAATCTATGTAGAGTTTATTCAGAAGAGGCAAACTTTGGTCCAAGTCTTAAATCATTCACCAGTGATGCTAAATCAATGGAATTTGAAATTGAGGGTGTTATGCATTTAAATGTCCTCTAAATAAAAATTCGTACATATCTAAAACTGATCATTGACCTACCATGTTGTGTCCATTTTCTCCCACAGGCTGAATTATGTTAGTAGGAGTCATCTTTTTTATGTCTAAATTGATACTTTTCATTCATTTTTAAGTAATCATTCTTTAAGCCGATCTTGCCAAAATGTTTGATGAATCTCAGGCATTATTTAGATTTGGGGGCCTTTAAGGGACCTCCAACAAATTATGTCAGCTGTTCAATCTTCCACTGACATTGCATTTGCCCCTCATTACTCACTGTATTGTTAATAGCCATCTGAGTTCTTTGGGTATATAAGTAACTAACTTTTTTTCTGTGTAAGTGAGCATTTAAAATCTTCTAGGTGGGTGGTAGGGAATGGGAATGGGGGCAGACAATTTGGAATAATATGGCTTTTTGTTTGATTGACAACCATAGGACCCTCCTTGTAATTGAGCAACTTGGCATGGGTTGAAACGAAAAAGGATGTTGGAATTTAGCCTGGATGTTACAGAATCTGAATTTTAAAAATTGAGAAGGAGCAGATTGTTCTGGAGCAGTGGCTGAGGTCCTATAACTCCAGACAGCACAGGATTAGGAGTTTAGAAGTGGAAGTGTTCTACTCTCTACCCTGACAGAAAATCATTGGTATGTGATTGTCCAACCCTCTGAGCAGACAAAAAGTTTCAAAACTGTAGCTGTGGCCTTGCAAGAAGAGTTTAAGGCACAAAGTCATTAACTTAGACTGTGAAATTTGTACCACACGCAGGGACATCCCTAGACTAAGAATAGCTCCCCCCTCCCTCAACTGTCTGGATGACACTGAATAGCTCCATTCTCTGAGTCTCTTTACTTATCTGGAAAATGAGGATGAACCTAGAATTTAGAGTCTTGCTTCTCAAACTGTATGTGTGAAGGACTGGATATTTTATTTCCAATTCACCATTGACTGATATTTTTGTTAAATACATAAGAATGAATTACTAAAGAAATCATGTGCTTGGGTGTGACAATGTCTAATAGCAATGCAAGTTTCTAAGTGCTTGTTGTCCATTTCTGTACCTACCTCACTAGGGACTCAAACATTTGTTTTAGATGGGGGCTGGTCCAGAGACGACATTTTAAGTAGCACTGCTTTAAAGCAGCAGTTGGCAAACTATAGCTTATAGGTCAAATGTGGCCCACTGCCTATTTTGGAAACTAAATTTTCTTTCTTTTTTTAATTAATTAATTTATTTTTAGAGAGGGAAATGGAGGGAGAAAGAGAGGGAGAGGAACATCAAAGTGTGGTTGCCTCTCACGGACCCACTAGTGGGGACCTGGCTCACAACCTAGGCATTTGTCCTGGCTGGGAATCAAACCAGTGACCCTTTGGTTCACAGGCCAGTGCTCAGTCCACTGAGTCACACCAGCCAGGGTAAAACTAAGTTTTCTTAGCACACAGCCACACCCCTTCACTTGCAAATTGTCTATGGCTGCTTCCAGTGCCACAATGGCAGAATTGAGCTGTCATGACAGAGACCCTGTGCCATCCAGAATATTTACTGTCTGGCCCTTTATGAAAAAAAAAAAATTCCTCACTGGTTTAGAGGGAACAGAAAATAAGGGAGCTGAATTAATTTTCTAAGGCTCTTTCAAACACAAAGAGATAATAATTCTGCCAAGATGTTGGTAACAGGGACAATTGGCTGTCTGACCCTGAAAGAGAAATAGCCAGAAAACGCTGTTCATTCTGGTAAATTAGATCAGTATGTTCTATGAAGACATTCTGTTCCAAAAGAAAATATTTCATTTTTTCTATCCCTTTGTATTTCCAATATTCCAGTGTATTCCACCCGTGCACTCTGATTACATACATAATTGTGGGTTTGGTCATTTGGGATCATTCAAGGTCAAAGCTCTGTCCAGATTTCTGGCTTATTTCTTTCTTAAATTCCTGGACACATGTACTCTTTTTTCATTTTCGAAACCTAGCCTATTCCTAAGTAATTACTAAGTCTCTCTGTTTACCATAAAGGCCATTTAGGAATGAGCTGCAATTTGTGGGCAAGACTTTAATGGTTCTTTCTAGTTGAATGGGTTTCATCTGTGGGGGTTCCCAAAGCCTCAATAACATCCCTCTTTACTACCTGGGCTCTAAACTCACAGGGAAAACCAACATTAGGATATTGGGGGATGTGATTTATATTTGTGAATAAATGGGCTTCTTCACTGATCTCCAGAATTTATCAGACTTACTGAACCAAGGTACCAGCATCCCTGGAAAACCACAAGCCTCTGATACAAGGGTGGGACTGGGAGAAATCAAAAGCCAATATTGTCTGCAGGTTGACTTAAGAAAGGAGGATAAGGAAGGAGAAAAATTCTGGAAGCATATTTTTATAATCCCATACCAGACAGGTAAGTCATTCTCAGATGGAGAGGCCAGGGCTATACTAATGGATGCCCCTCCATGTGGAAGGAAACATCAGACAATGGAGAGGACGCAATACTCCTGACCTCAACCCCACTTAGTATGAAACCTGTTCATTGAGTCATCTTACTCCTTACTTTGCTGCAGAAAAGGAAGCTCTGCTAGTTCCGCATTTATTGGCTGGGGTTGAGAATGGTATTGCCACAAGGAATTGCAGAATTCACTAATGGCATCACGATGCTAAGGGACTTGCTTCTCTGACCATTGTGAAAACCAGAAAGTGAACAGATTCCTTATACTCAACAAAATATTACCCAACACCAGTCTCTTTATTTTCCTTGAAGAAAATTGCTCTGGTGGCGATATTTACTACCTCAGTGATCAAGTCAATTTTTTTTTATCTAGCCTCCCATGCTAGAAGTATCAAGTTCATTGGATTTTTCTATTTGGCTAGTCGTGAGCCTTGTCATTTCTACCTCAGGTCCCTTAAAACTTTATTCCCTCCTTAACTCTACCATCACCACCTTAGTTCAGGCCATGAACAAAAAGCATTTAAAATATATTTTATCAAACAGATACCTTTTTGTTCCATGTTATGTCCCTTTGATTTCAGCACCTCTGAGGTGAGAGGTTCCATTTAACCTAAAGATATCCAACCTTAAGAACATAGCACATTGCTTTTCTTTTTCTAGAGCATTGCATAGAGCATTTCTACCCTACGACGCCAGAGGCCCACTTAAACTTTGGGCAGCAAACAGCTGGAGGTGCTATGGAGTTAACATCTGGTAGCAGCCTTCAACAAGTGAAAAGTCTCTAGATAAATGCTCTAGCCACTGCCTTTCTCTTCTTCCTTCACAGAAGCAATTCTGAGAATCATTCTATACATGGATGCTCAAAGAGTCTGGTGGGTTTGAGTTCAAGTTACTCATTGTGGTAACAAGCTCATTTATGAAGTGTTTTTAATTTTATTTTTCTCTTTCCCTGTCTCATTCTTCCTGCTCTCTCATCTCTGATTTCTGGGACTACCTCCCAAATAAACTACCTGTTCTCTTGTCCTTGCCTCAGGCCTGCTTTGGAGGGAACAGAAACTAATATACGAGGTCTGTCCAGAAAAAGTCCAGCCATTGTTAATATAACAAGAATGGTTTGCACAACATCAATGTAACCTGGCAGCCAAGGAAAGTGAACTAGAACAAGCATGCATGAACAATGGCAACTTCACTGTACTAGTCAGTGGGGGCAGTGGACACTGTTGAGTGAGCATGGGTACTGTGTGGCTGTCACATTGAAACTGACTGAGCAAGTAGAGCAATGAATCTGCACCAGATTTTGAGTTAAGCTTGAACATTCTTCCATGGAAACTATTCAGATGACTTAGAAGGCTGCAGCTATGGGCAACTGGTGATTGGCAGCTTCATCACAACAACATGCCTGCTCATGCATCACATCTGGTGTTGAGATTTTTGGTGAAGCAGAAAATCATCTAGGTCACTCAGCCCCCCTACAGCCCAGATTTGGCATCCTGTGACTTCTTGCTTTTCCCAAAACTAAAATCACCTTTGAAAGAGAAGAGATTTCAGATCACCAATGAGGTTCAGGAAAATATGACAGGGCAGCTGATGGTGATGGGAGAACTGTGTGAAGTCCCAAGGTGCCTACTTGGAAGGGGACTGAGGTGTCATTGTTTCTTCTTTAATGTACACTGTACCCATGTACAATGTTTCTAGTACATTGCATCTTCTTCAATAAATGTCTCCATTTTTCATATTACATGGTTGGATACCTTCTGGACAGACCTCATATTTATTCATTATCTATGAAGCAGGAGGGTTTTCTTATCATTGTTTTAAAGATGAGAAACCTGATGCAAGGGTAGATGCAGTGTCTTCTTCAAAGTTTTATTTCTAGAATGTGCAATAACTAAGAATAGATACTGGTCCACTGTTTCCACAACACCAGGGTCTTCTCTCCACCTAAGATCCAAAGCATTTTCCATGTAATAGTTTATCTGTATAAAAATTCAGTGTTATAGACAAACAGGGTATTTTACAAGCCATTTGTAGAAAGTGGCCACTTTGCAGTTAGGCAAAATGGTAAATACTCATTAGATGAGCTTTGTTCAAGTGCTAGTACCCATTTACTATGATTCAGAGAATGGAGACTTTATTAGCTCTTTATTTGTTTGTTTTGCGAACCATTCATATTACAAGTATTGTTTGCCATGCTGCATTTCTTGAAAAACAGCCAAATGAAGCACTTTATAAACAAAATAAGCCACTCAAATGATTTATTATCTTTCACAAATAAAATAAAATGCTCTAAAGCTGCACAATTAAGCTTTCAAATGTAAGTACTCAAGGTTGGCTTTCTCATTAAAAAAATCAGATTAGCTTTAAAGTCTTAGCTCTAATTTCTACTGAGCAGAAAAGAAAATCCCTGTCCAATTGTGAACTGTTTTTATTTTGCCTTTCTAACTTTTTTAAAACACCAGAAGTATAAAGACAGGAAAAATGACTCGTGGAAGAAACGTGCCAAGAATCATGGATGGTCATAAATAACAGTCAAGAGCAGAAGAGAGCCTAGGAAAGCCCTCTCAGGTTCTCTAGTCTTGTAATCACACAAATGAAATAGGAAATTGGGTCAAGGAAAGCGAGTATATAGGTCAGAGTCCCAGAAGAAAACAGCACACTCAGCTGGGAGTTTTGAAGAAATCTTTCTAGTGAAGGAATTCTTTAGGGGAATTATTCTTTAGAGGTACAGGTAGAATTAAAGGAACCATTAAAGCATGTTAGGCAACCAGAGTATAGCAATATCAGAAAGCTGTTAGCACTCTTAGGCCTGGTGAAGGGAAAGACGAAGCAGAGCTGCAGACACTGTGATAGCTGGAACCACGGAAGTGGAGCCCCAATAGGCACTGTCATTGCGGAAGAACAGTATGGAACTAGGAGAGGGCCAGGGGAATAATTACTCTGACCTTTTTAAATCTCCTGTGCTCTGATCATTTTCCAGGTGACTCCCATTAGCTAAACCCAACCAGTATCCAGGGGTACAGAGGTCTGGCTAATACAATTCACAGAAGCAGGCCTCCTGGGGCACACAGAATGACAGATAAAGATGGAGAAGTGATCTAGGAACTGGTGAAGAAAAAGGGAGGTCCTAATTTTGCTTATTCACTCATGAATCAAATCTGAAATTTCCCCCAGAAATCTGTTTCAGGGCTTCTTCAGCTCCCCAAAGGACAGGACCTAGACCTAGCACTTATAATAACCAATTGAAAAACACTGGAAATAGTTTTCAGCCTAAAGTTAAATTATCCATGAACATATATGTGCAAGTCTATACACATTTGACTACATATTTAAGCAGAGGACTGTGGTAATAACTATCATATTGATAGATAGTAATAAGTGCTCATGAAACAAAATGGTTTCTGTCTTTAATATTTGAAATACTGGTGTTAATCAAATCTTTTTTTCAGTTGACTGACTATTGCGTCCATATCCCCCAAATTTATTATTGAAATTGGACAAAAATTTCTATTCTTTTACATATTCTTATTGAGAATATGGAATGGTTATCAGACGAGCTCCTAGGGGATGTTTTTGCCCTAGTGGACTTTGGCTTTTATTGAAGTGTGACACCATTCTTGTAGGTTTGCTGTAGTTCAATCATTCATTCAATGAACATTTATTGAGCATCAAGCAGTGTGCTCAGTATAAGAGGGAGATTGCAAAATGGTCCTTGCCTTATTCAATATTACATGTTAGTTTAGGAGGTAGATAAGAAACAAGTAAATTCTTTAATAAAATATATATAGATTATGATCATCACTGAACAGGAAGTGAAAACAGTGAAGAGGCTGAAATATAATTAGGAAGAAACAATCTCAAGTACATAGGGTGGTCATGGAAGATCCTTTTGAGAAGAGAATGTGAAGACTGAGGTCTGAGGAATGGGGAGGAGCTGAACCTGCAAAATGCAAGGGGAGATATAACCCAGGCAGAGGAAACAGCAAATAGAAATGCCTAGTGGCAGGAAAGGTCCTGAGTCCTAAGACTGTGTAGCTTCATCTTCCCTTAGGAAAAGGCAACTTGGTGGGTGGGGGGAGGTACTTCAAAAAGTACATTTCTGGTCCTCATCTCGGATTCACCAAATCAGGATCTAGAGAGAAGACTCCGGGGAAATAAGTGAATGCTATCATTAGCAACATTTGGAAAACCCTAACCACAGGAAATATCACTGATATTTGGACCATAGATTTGTCAAGGAGATGGGTTTGAGTGTAAAGGATAGTGTGTAATTTTGTTGGTTTTTCATAGTGCCTCAGCCTCTAGGAAGCAGTGATAACTTGCAAGTTCAAATATATCAGACACAGCCCACTCTCTGCGCCCTGAAGCTGCCATCTACTTTAGAAAGACAAGTCATGAAATGTGGTAGACAGAATTCCAAAGATGTCTCCCCAAGATTCCCATCCCCTAGTTATCCATTGAAACACTAATATAATTATTTCAGTGAAGGGATTTTGCCGATGTAATTCTGGTTACTGGACCTTCAAATCAAGAGATTATTCAGATTACTCACATGGGTGCAGTCACATGGGCCCCTACAAGCTAAGAAATTTCTGTGGCCAGAATCAGAAGAGAGAGGTGTTCAGAGAGATGCAGCAGAAACAAAACTGTAGAGGTTTGAGGCATGGGAAGGACTTGACCTGCTGATGCTGGGAGGGATGGTGCAGGGGCAGGGAGGGCAGCCAAAAAGCGTAAGAAAGAAGGTGGGCAGCCTCTAGGAGCAAAGACCAGCCCCTGGTTGAAAGCCCACAAGGAAATAAGGACATTAGTCCTACAACCACAAAGAACTCAATTTGGTCAACAACTTGAATAAACTTGGAAACTGATTTTTCTAAGTCTACCAATAAGAACCCAGTTAGTGAACACTTTGATTTTGGCCTTGTGAAATATGAAGCTGGGAAACCAGCGAGGCCCACTAGGACTTCTGACCTATAGAACTGCGAGATAGCAAATTTATGCTGTCTTAGACCACTAGGTTTGTGGTGATTTGTTACGGCAGCAATGGAAAACCAATACAGAAGGTAATAGTCAAACTTAGCAGCTCCCAACCTTAAGGCCACTCTTTACACCACCATCATTAGGATTACCACCAATGGATTAGTGAAGTGAACTATGCCCCAGTCATTTAACTTTTCTGAGACTCGAATTCCTTATGTGTAAAACAGAGATAAAATTATCCCTAACTCACAGAGTGGGTTTGAGATTCTAATGAGATGAAGCAATATGTGAACTTGGAAACACCACACAGACATCTAGAGGTTGCTTCCATTGATGATGAGTTATCAGGATGCCTTTTGGCAAGGCACTCGTACTTAAACTCTTTCCATTTGTTACAAGTTGGGTTGCCTGGGAAGCAGACTTGAGGATGGTACTTGGATTTAAGGGTAGAGACATTTAGTAGGGAGTGTTTGGAATCACACGTATGGAAGGGAGGGGGAGGAAGCAGGAATGGTCTATGGAGAAGTTGAGCTGGGATGTAATCTAAACAAAGGTGTCAGCTCATTTCATGGGGACATTGGAGATAGGATGGCCCTTCAGATTTGCCCAGGGATATCCCAGTTTCTGGAACTTTATGACACCTGTGTTCTTCACCATCGGATAAAATTTCCCTGGAAAGAATGCATGAGATTGGTCCAATCTGTTAGATTCAGCAGAGGCAGTCCCTGACGAGGGCTCCCAGCAGCAGGGGGTATAAGTCCTTCATTCCTGAAGGGGCATCTGGGGCATCTGGGAAGTCCATCAAAGTCTTTCTCACAACACTCCTGATCTTTGTGGGTCTACAGTAAGAGATTTTTATATCATACAAAGGAAATATCATCTTCTCCAGGTACTCCTTTGACTTCTAAATCTTTCTTGTGTGTCAGAAGTTCATTTTCATGCAAGATGGATGGTGTTCTACTGTCAATATGTATTCTACTTCTAACTCTAAATAGTTTCTTGAATCAGCCTATTCTGAAGGTCCTCCTAACACTCACAGATTTTTTGGCCAGATTGAAGCCTACTTAAATACCTTAGCATTTGTGTCTGCCAACACTGTGTCAAGGAAATAAGAGTGGGAAGGAACTAAGGAAGAGAATCTCATAGGAACCATCTTCAAATGTCTGTGGGCTAAATGGTTAAATGAACTGAACAACCACTGGGGACCCCAAGGCTCCAATTTCCTGTACTAAAAGAAAACATTTTGTGCAGTGGCAGCCACAGGATTTCAGTTGAGTTTTAGAAGAGACATTTTCATATTTCATTTTCTCAAGGCTCTTTTCTCTTTCAAGTGGCATAATCAACAGAAAATGTCTTATGACCTTGAGGTGTTTTTATACCACACTCCAAACCTTGCAAGTTGCCATGGAATGTGAGAGCTGCAATGCTTCTGTAATGTATGATCAAGAAGGAAGAAAGTAGAGAAGGAAAGGAAAAGGGCGGAAAAGAGATATGTTTTAAACATCTTGTTCACTTCTATTCTCCAGGGTGCCAGATTGTGCCTTTGGAATCAGCATTAATTCTTCCCTGCCTATCATGAATGTTATTGTTTGGTTATTTGAGGGAGTGGAAAATGCTAACCTGCACTGAGACCTTTGTCATAATTGAGAAAACATATTTTGACTCATGTGATTTTTGGTAAATACACTTTTCCCAAATAATTTCCCAAATGAATGTTTTCCCCCAACAACACTACAAATAAGACATACTCCAAATTCTTAGAGATTTATAGATAAAGGGAGAGTAGAGAACACATTATCTAGACATCTACCTACATGTCCCATAAGCAAAACATTTGTCCAAAATTGATTTCCTCACTCATCTGCGCCTCCTTCTGTATTCCCTGTATTGATGAATAGCCTGAGTGTCCTCTCAGTCACCTAAATCAGAAATTTAGGAATTAAAGAAAGTAAGGATAAGAAATATGGAGAGTGAGAAAGTTTCAAAGAAATTAGGAAAGATACTTTTCTATAGCTGAATAAGAAAATGCCTTCAAATCGAAAGGGACAACCAAGCAGTTGTCACAATAAAAGAAAAAAAAAACCTATGCATCATATGATTTTTTTTAAATAGAAAAGTCAGGATAAAGAGAAAAGTCTAAACATTTCAAGAAGAAAATACAAGTTGCCTAGAATGGAACAAGATTTAAGCCACCATTTTTTTTTTCATCAGCAACATCAGATGCCAAATGCTACTGGCACCATGAATTTATTATTCAATCCAGGAAATCTCACTTGGGACCCATGGATCCATCTTTGGGATAACAGATACAAACCACGACTCTCCTAGGTACACTGGGATAAATGGTAACTCTACTCAAAGATGTTAAACAAGAATTTCAAAACTCAGAGGGAAAATGATTTTAACCTAAAATCTCATAAATAGAGAAGATATTAAACCAGTGTGGGGAAAGAATAAAGACTTTCAGACATGCCAGAAACTCGGGCACCTGTGCATTTTTTTTTGGAAAGATACTTGAGGATATATTTTATTTAAAAATGATGAACTATAACTAATTGTATACAATTTTTTAAAATTAAGAAAAAACATGTTAATCTTAGAACCAGAAACTTGATTCATCAATCAACCAATAAATCAATGAAGTCACCGCTTATGACTGTTGGGCAAAGTTGTTTGTGTATCTGACAGGTCACATTAATTGCGGGTAGAGAGGTGTGTATTAGATGAACAAAATGACAAAATGAGCCAAGAGATAAGGACATAAGGGGCAGAAGACAGGGATCTCATAAACAATAGAGGCAAAAAGGAATTCCATGGTGATGGGAAAGGGAGATCAGAGCTCACACAGCTGTGAGCCTACTTAGAGAACACCCAGCTCAACCAGAGGAGGAGGGGGCAAGAGGATGGAGGACTTCAAGAGAAAAGTGTCCACATGTAAAGGGAATCAGCAGAGGGGACAAGATGAACAATTTGGAGATCAGATAGAATGAGGGAAAGGCCACTAGTCAAGTACATAAAAGGAGATAATTAATTTGAACCTGACATTAGGGACGTTCTTCTCTGAAAGCCATGGGGAGGAAATGTATTATGATAAAAGCTATTATTTATTGAGTTACTATGCATAGACACTATATAGTTTACATGTACTAATTCACTTAAGTACTCATAGCAACCCTATGAGATAGGTAAATTATTATTCGCAGCTTTTCAGGTGAGGTAACGAAAGCACAGTGAGGTTACTCATCCAAGGTTACACAGGTAGTGACATTTCAACAGTCTACCCCTGGCAGTCTGCCTCCAGAGGACAACATTTGGTTCTAGGGAGAATAATATTTTGTCAAACCAATATTAACAAAGGTAGGTTTTTAACCTTTAGGATCACTCTCTAGCTGCTTCATAGACACATCACAAGAAATTTAACTATAGTTACAACTCAGGATATAAATATTGCCATGCAAAGAAAGATATAATTGACCATAGTTGGAAGATGAAAGGGAAGGAGGAGACATAGAAGGAAGGATGGGGTAGTACTGTCTTCATCTAACAAAATGAGAGAAAAGAGAAACAGCCTATGTTTGATAGTTCTAGACATGGAGATTTAAAATGCTACTTAATGTTGCCAGAGTGACCATTCTTGTTGCTCTCTTGGATGGACTATAGAAGGAAAGTGAAGAGTAGAAAAGTGGGTTAAGTGTACATCTAAAAATCAAGAAATGGATACAAAATGCTTAAGGTTGATACATAAATAAATAAAACATATCAGCCTTAGCTGTTGTGGCTCAGTGGATTGCGTGCCAGTCTGTGAATCAAAGGGCCCCCGGTTTGATTCCCAGTCAGAGCACGTACCTGGGTTGTGGGTCACTTCCCCAGTAGAAGGAGTGTGAGAGGCAACCACACAGTGATGTTTCTCTCCCTGTCTTCTCTCTCCCTTTCCTCTCTAAAAATAAATAAATAAAATCTTTTAAAAATAAATGAAAATATCAGTACAAGCAAATTATTGAGAAATAAAGTGATACTTATCAGAAAAACAAAATTAAAGATAGCGGTTTCTTCAAAGGTAGACAAGTGCAGTTTTTCATCTTATGCTGTTTTGTACTATTTCATTTTTAGGTATATTACTTAGCAATTTTACTTAGATAAGCCAAAGAAACAGAAGATGCAATGTCAGTGACATTAGCAGTTTGATTTCAGGAAAACAATATAATCAATTACACTAAATAAATGTGACTAATCTGGAATCCATTGGTATTATAGCTTTGATCATATTTATTTTGTAATTTTTTTATTTTATAATGGAATAAAGGCATAAAGATTTTATGCCAAGTATTATGTATGTACATTTCAAAATATCATTAGAATTTAAAAAATTTAGGACAACTTTGAAAAGTCAAACCATTTCTTTCTGTTACTTTCTGACTCCTGTTTGACAAATACCACTTCACTGTAGGGGGTCAAGCTACCTTGGTACCAAGTCATTACTCAGGGCTTAGTTCAATTTAATCTCGTCTGTGAAGCCTTGCCTTAATCTTTTAGGCAGAATTGATGATGGTCTCCTTTGGGTCTCACTGTACGCTGTATGTGCATTTATCACAGTTTATGTCTTCTTTATAGAATGATTTGTTTACAGAGATGTTTGTTTACAATTCCTAGACTAAAAGTGCTTATGAATGAGGCCCATAGCTTATTCATCTGTATCCTTAGCACCCAGCTCGCAACTGATCACATACAAGGAGCCCAGTAAATGTTTGCTGAATCAATGGGTGGCAGCAGCAATGATATTCTCTTGGCTTCAGAATCACCTTCAAGGGTTTGCCATCAAAATGAAAAAGCATAAGGCACTTTAGCCTAAAAGCTTTTTAGAAATAAAAAAGCATCAAGATGAACTTTGTCTTAGAGTTCGATTTATGGCATATTAAGGGCATCATAAAAGGAGTTGTCTGTACCCCTGTAGAGATAAGCTAATGGTGTCATTACATTCAGGTAAAGTAAACATTGGTACAATGGTAGAATAATATCCTAGCATATAAAGGCATACCATAGTTATTTACACAAGACCAGCTTGGTTAAGATAACTTGGTAGCACGGCTACTACAGTCAGAGAGTTGAACATATTTCCTAGCCTCATTCTTATGTCTCGTACAATTTTTCTTTCACCCATATAAAAGTGAATGTTACTTATTGGTCTATCTACTTAAGAGAGGAGAGAATAAATCTTCAACACAAAAAAAGTGGACAGATAAAATTGTTGGCTTGTTCTGAAATGGTCAGATTCAAAGGAGGAAGTTGTAACTTGATTGAGTGACATGTGCCTGTGAGTGATCAGTGGTGAGATTCTCATTCACTGGTTCCTCTGCTCCTCCAACCCCTACCCTCATGCAATCACGCATTTGTGAATTCATTCAGCAGGAATTATCAGACACCAGTGTAGGAGCAAGGTGTTATTCTAGGCACCATGGTTGATTCACAAGTAACACATGGTTCTAATAAGCCTGAATTGGAGCTTCATGGATTTGTCTCCTGACCAACTGGTCTATGTTATGTTACTTGTAGTTTTACAACTTGACTTTGACAAAAGGGAACATGTCTCTTTCTATTGATTACAGCTTTTTAAATGGAACTAAATAGCTCACAGGCAGGTATTTAAACAAAGGCATGAAGGTTCCTTGGGAGCCATTAAAGCTGGCTTAGTCACTTTATTCTTTTAAAACATCTTGTTTCATTGTGATCTCAATGATAGCACTTTCTCAAAGGATGGCACCTAAGAGGGACCACAGTGCATTATGGGAAAACCATGATGGGATATTTAACCCTATACACTTTTTAAATATTTCATTTTATTCCCCCTCCTGAAGAAAATGGATTTCTTTGAAAACTTAGGAATAAGACCTCTTTTTCTCAAGTCTACTTTTTTTTTTAATTCATTCACTTTTTTTTTATTTTAATGAATGTTCAAGTACAGTTTTCGCCCCCTTACTCCCATTCAAGTCCTCCCACCCCTCCCCACCTCCCACCCAATCAAGCCCTCCCACCCCCCCTCCCTACCTCCCTCCCATTACCACCCTCCCCCTATCTTTTATCCATGTGTCCTTTAACTTTAATCCTATAAACCCCCCTTTATAGGATTAAAGTCAAGTCTACCTTTTGAGCCGTGAATTTCTAGATCTAGTTGAAAACATCAACCTTTGGGAAAAAAAAAACCAGATTTATTCAGTTCTTTCTAAATGTTTTTATTGTATATTTTGCTGAAATTGTCTCAAACATTCTTCAAGATCTACATGAGGTAATTATGGAAACTTCTTACTCTAACTTATGGAGTTTATAATTTAAAAATCTAACTTATTCTCAGCCAGGTGTCAAGCAGGAGTAGCTGAAGAATATTAATAATTCTTTTGAATTTATTTCCTTTTATCTGTTGTATCTGGTAGCCCCAGTTTTCTTCGAACTACCAATGCTTTTCTATTAAAGCATATTTGACATGCAGTATTATATTAGCTTCAGTGCTTCTGCATTTATATACCTTACTGTGTGATCAACACAGTAAGTCTACTAGCCATCTGTCACTATACAAAATTGTTATGATGTTATTGACTGTATTCCCATGGAATATTATTTGGCAATAAAAAAGAATGAAATCTTGCCATGTGTGACATGGGTGGACCCTAGAGAGTAGTATGCTAAGCGGACTAAGTCAGAGAAAGACAAATACCATATGACTTCACTTATATGTGGAATCTAATAAAAACAAAGCAAGCAAATAAACTACCAATGCTTTTTATGTTATAAGAACTGTCATTTAACAACTATAATTGAACAACAATAAATTTTTTTTCAAAAAACAACTCTTATTTGAAATATAGGCATCAGATATGAAATACAAAATAGTTCTCATTCCCCTACATAAGGCCAGGTATTGTAATCTTAAGATATCCCCACCTGGTGCCATGGGAATGTATCGCCCATGGAACTCTGCACTGGTGTACACAGACACAGCCCTTTCCAGAGGGGAGAAAAGAAATGGTGCCATATTTAGACTTATTATAACAGACACCTTTCTGTGAACTCTGGGGAGCACGTTCTTGATCAAACACACAGTTCCAAGTTTCACTAGGCCTGGTCATAAAACAGAGTCTCATGAATAATTATAAAGAAGTATTTCTTAACCCTACACCCAGACCTGACAAAACCAATTCTTCCTTTTAATCCCTCCTGCTACTCAAAAAAAAAAAAAAAAAAAAAACCCTCACAGAATTCCTGAAGTTTTCCTTTTGTGCTAGCAAACATAGCCCTTCCAGCGTTCTTCTCTTTTGTCTTTTTAACTGGTGATGTCTGTTTGGGCTTCAGGCTGCTGTCCTGAAGTTCCCTGTTTTCCTGATATGGGAGGTGATGTGGACCCGGGCTCGTGGGATCCGAGTCATTATGGATGAAATGAGACATTCACACAGACTACTGAGTCTGGTGGAGGAAAAGGGACAGCATGGCTTTTCTCTCAAGGGGAGCAAAAGCCTTGGCCCTTGCTCCAATGAGCTTTTATTGTCTTACTGGACACATTACAAGAAGGTCCTCATTAACTGTGCACAGGCTCGCTTTAGGTGGTTACCTTTTACAGAAAACAAAGGAGCCAATGCTGCTAATCACATCACAGAAGAGGGGTATTTGCAAATGAAAAGGCAAAAGTGGTTGAACTGGTTACACTCATCCTTGGAAGGTTTAGCATGGGTTTTAGGAAGTTGCTTTGCAGTAAATGTCCTCAATTCAGGGTGAGGGAGTTTTAGCAAAAAGCAAGACTCAAAGCGGCCTAGGTACATTGCAGGCCTGATTCCCCACAGGAAAACCTATTGGTGGGCGTGGGTCCTGTGCATCTCCCAGTGGGAGCTGGGCCCATGCCACACAGAGCAGCCTCCCACACTGGGAGGGTCCGGCCTCAGGTGACCGTGAGGCTTCTTAAGCAGGAGGCCAGCAACATCAGTGGTCACTTCACTGAGAGAAGGAGTGAGGAGAAAGTTCAAGGGCAGTGGCTCTCCTCCAGGCTGGAGCACAGGACTATACAAGGTACAGTGAGGCAACTCTTATTTTTTCACTTAGGATTTTGAAGGAAGTCTCTAGGGGCTTTACATACTTGAGAATTAGTGCAGTGGGAGGGGAGATGATGGGAAGGTTGCAGGGGATAGAGGATCAAGGGATGAACCTTCAGAACAGGGGAGACTGTGACTCTACACATAAGCTCAAGTGCTTGTTGGACCACTGATCCAATGGGCCAGAAAACTCAGGGTCTTTGAGAATGCTCCCGGGATATCTGAAACCCCCAAAGGAAGTTGCTGAAAAGTCACACTGGGTAAATATGCCGTTCAGGCTGAGAACTGACCCATTTGTGTGAGGGAAGGGAAGCATTAAGTTGGAGAACATTGCTCACCTTTCTGCCAGCTGGTCTTTCTGATAATGTTACAGAACAACAAGGGGGGCCTGGGCTGATATACTATTACCCGAAAATAACCCCTCAGGTTTGTTATGTCCAACACCAGAGGAAAGACATCTCTCAATGCCAGAGATTCGTGAAAAGGGAAGGAAATGTTTATTTAAATGCTATACAGACTTAAAGTAGTGACCTAATGTCTTCATCAAAACCCCAAAGTCCCTTAAAACACCCACAAACACACAGAGTCCTTCCTTCCCCCCTTTGCCCAGTCTGGGGTACCGTATCTCAGGAAAAGAAATAGAAGTCCGTGGCTCACGAATCCCCAGGTTATTCCCAGTAATCTGTCTCAGCTGGTAGGCCTCCCTTGGTTCCTGGCACCACCAGCTGTGTTGCCGGGATCTCTGCTAAAGCCGGGTGGTGGTTCCCCCTTCTAAAGCTGTGGGGGTCCCCACTCTGGCAAAGCTGCATGGTTCTTTCTATTGCCACAGCCACATAGTCCTCTCTCCGCAATGGCTGTGAGGAAGGTGGGGTCGCCACTCTGCCAAAGCTGAGTGGTGGTTCTCTGCTAAAGCCACACAGTGATTCTCTCTCACAGGGCTGCAGGAGTCCCCTCTCTGCTAAGACCGAGTGGTTCTCCCTCTAATTCCCCAGCCATGTGGTCCTCTCTGCACAATGGCTGCGGGAATCTCCACTCTGCCAAAGCCACCTGGTTCTCTCTTCAATGGCTGCGTGTCTCTGTTTAAATCCCCACGCCAATCTTCCTCTGCAGCCCTATTTCCAACTCTCCTACAATCAGTTACACCTGCCAGCATTCCTGTATTATTCCAAGTTCACTGGGCTGCAATCGTGAGTCTGGGCAGGGGTGGCCCCATGTCATGGAGTCAATCTTCTCCAAGCTCCCATGCAGGCGCTGTAACTCAGGGGACCTGCCCCCCAGTTGTCTTGGTAGGGAAGTTACTTCCATTCCCTTGGCTCAGAGCATGGCTACAGCTATTTAACATATCTGTGCAACCGGGTAAAGGTTATAGATATGTTAAATAACCATGCCCAGAGGTTAGCTGCAGCTGTTGTTATGCAAAACAGCTCTCAATGGGCTTGCTCCATTTGTCCCTCTCCTCCACCCACACCTGGGGGTGGGGGTAGAACATCCTAGTATTTTCTGAACACCTTGAGTTCTGGACCCCATTTTAAATGTCCATTTGGGGTCCTCCCCCTTGGCCGCACCCTGTAACACTAGGAGCAATGTTCAGTGTTTGCTAATTCAGTTTTTATGTTGACTTGATAAATTAAAACTATCATAAATAATCAGAATTCACCACACTCTAAATGTCTGGTACTTAGTTGGAGCTAAACAGATACTTATTCCTTTGTCTTCTCTCTTTATGTATGAGGGTAAAAGGATGAATTTTCTTTGAGGGGGGATGGGTAGCTGCTTCCCCCGCCTTCTTCTCCTTACAGTGTTTCTTTGAACACTCTATAATAGGGCCAATAAGGGACCTGATCTTTTTATTTTACAATGAAAGTTCAGGAGCATTGGGATATTTGGCACAGTATACACATACCTCCAAAATTAACTCTCCAGTGAGATTATACTGGGGACTATCACAAGGCGAATCTATTTATCTGTCAAGGAGATAAGAGAAGATTGAAATATTCTTTCTGCTCCTACACAGTGTAAACTTGTACAAAATTCTGTCTGGATTTTATAGATACTTTTGAGCTTGCTTACATGCATGTAAATGTGGTAGTACTTATTCTTTAATAAATTATGTTCCCTCTCTCTTCTGTATTGATAACAGAGAGGTCTTTTGTTGGTAGGATTATTTTATTTCTACAATATATACTTGGGTTTTATTCTGGGAAGACTTTTCTTTGAAAAATTTTTTGGGTTTGTTTGTATCTGTTAATCACTAAATGGCCTTTTGGCTTTGCCTTTATGCAATTCAAATTATATTAATGTACCTGTTAAAGTGGTTATGTTTGTGGACTTTCGGTGAATCAATTTTGTTCCTGAATACTGAAGGAACTCGGGTTTTCCATTTTTTAAAAGATTCATTCATTCATTCATTCATTCATTCATTTTTCGAGAGAGGAGAATGGAGGAAGAAAGACGGGGAGAGAAACATCAATATGTAGTTGCCTCTTGCACACCCCCTACTGGGGACCTGGCCTGCAATCCAGGCATGTGCCCTGACTGGGTACCAAACCAGAGATCCTTTGGTTCACAGGCTGGCACTCAGTCCACTGAGCCACACCAGCCAGGGCAGGTTTTCCATATTTTGGTGTCTACTTTAGAAACCAGAAAAAGACTATCCAGCATTTTGCAAGATACCTGATGATCCTAATTGTTGATTGAGGATGCCACCAGTATGGAAAAAAAATTGCTTATACTAAATTTCATGACATAATTATCAGTTATTGGTTTCAGCTAAGAGTCAGATGTCTGATTATTCTAAGAGATGTGTAAAACCAATAATTTAAGATAGAAACCAATTTAGAGCTCCATTGATCCATCGCGTTGGCTGTTTTGAGGAACCCATTTCACCAAAAGACAATGTGGTGATGCTTGCTTTTATGCTCATCAATCTGTTCTCCTTCTTCTTTTCTTGCTGATGTTCAAGGTGGTGCCTGAGTCATGACTCAGCACAGAACTTCCTCTAGGACAGGATTTGGCAACTATTCTTTGTTGTTGGGGCAATCCTATGCATGGTAGGAGATACAGTAGCATCTGTGGCTTCTACACACTGGATGCCAGTAGCTCATCCCCCACTCCAGCTGTGACAACCCAAAATCCCCAATATTGTCAAATGTCTTCTGGGGTGGGACTCGGGGGGATTGTCCCCATCGAGAAGCAGTGCTTTAGAGAGAGAAGGTATATTCTGTGCCAAGGGGGGGTTTCCAGTGTTCCCTGTCCCTGATCCTCCAGGACAGCAACAGAAGCTCATCAGTGCCTACCACCGAGACGCCCACTTGGTTATCCTAAGAGGAAATGTGGCAATCACGTGATAAGGTTCTTTTCAGTAGTTTCTTGAGCTGTTCTCAAGTTGACCGCATTTCAGGAATAGTACTTAATCTGTGAAATGGTTTTCTTGTTTAAAAAAGAAAGAAAAGACTGCCCTTTACAGGAGCTTCATTTTGTTTTGCTTTTAGTTTCTTGCTTCCTTCATACACAACAACAAACATAGCAGCTGCTGGAAGATAAAGAACTATCTAATCATCTGAATTTCATTCTTTCTCTCTCGGTTCTCTGGAGCTCCTGGCCATAAAAGTCAGGAGTTTTACTTTTTCCATAGTTTCATCCTCAGGACCTTTGTCCATCCAAACTAATTGGCTTACTACAGAGAGGCTGAAGGGCATAGAGGCTAAAAGCATAGACCCAGTTTAAAGCCTGGCCATGCCATTTACTTTGTGTGACTTTGTATAACTCAGTTTAACATCTGGGTGTTTTAAATTTCTTCTTTACAAAATGCTGATAATAATATTGCCACTCTTATATCATTACTGGGACTCTTAAATGAATTAATACCTTCACAGCACTTTGAATAGTGGTATAAGAAAAAAATGTGTGTTTCAGTGTAAATCCATAAGTCTCTCCTCTTTATTAGCTTCTGATTCTATGGGAGCTATTTTACAACCCTGATTTGTAGGTAACTGACAGCTATGCAAAAGGATTCTTGTTTACAGATGTGAAAATGTTTAATCATTGATGTTGTAGTCATCTAGCCCTTTTTAATTCAGTGTGTCCCTGTATAAAGGCCATGGAGAGCAGATATCTTTGGCTAGTTTTCCCTTCAGTGTCTGTGTAATAAATTGTCTGAATTTTAAAAGAGGTTCATGTTTCTTCACTGGTCAAATCTGTCAGGCCTTGGCCTTGCTTTATGCTTGACAATCAGAATTTCAAATTAGATTTACCTGACTTTCCAAAGTCTATCTGCTTGTCATTGTGTCTCTCTCTACCTTTGGGTGTTATTTTTGTTAATAGCCTGCCATCTTGTAACTATCTTTTTTTTATTTTTCTGCAGTAGAATTTATGATTGAGCGTTAGCACTAATCTGAAACCGAACACACAAACGTCGGTGGCCTCCCAGCCTGTATTAGTTATCTACTACTGCAAAACACTTTACCCCCAGATTTAGCAGCTTAATACAGCACACGTTTATTATCTCAAAGTTTATGTGGATCATGAATTCAGGAACAGCTGTGTGGGTCCTCTGGCTTGGAGACTCTGACAACAGTGTGGTCGAAGTGTTGACTAAGACTATGGTCTCATATAAAACTCAGTTGGGGAAATATCTACTTTCAAGTTCATGCACATGATTGTTGTCAGGATTCGTTCATCCAAACACTATTGGATTGAGGGGTCAGTTTCCTGCTGGCTGTTGGCTGGAGACTTCTCTCGTTTCTTTGCAACGTGGGCCTCTTCAACATGGCAGCTTGCTTTATCAAAGTGTGCAAGCTAAGAAGACAATAAAGACAGTTTCCTAGTAAGACGGAGTCATAGCCTTTCATAACTTAATCACTAACGTGACATCCTATAATATTACCATATTGTTTCTTAGGAGCAATTCACTAGGTCCTGCCCATGCTTAACAGGAAGGGATTGTGCAACAGTGTGAATACCAGAAGGTGGGAATCATCAGGGGCCATCTTAGAAGTCTGCCTCTCACACAGCGAAGTGTGACTCAAATTTCTGGGTTCTAGTTTGTCATAGTCCAAGCCAAATCTGGTGGGACAGACAAGATTACCATAATGCAAAATTCCTTATTTCTCACAAGCAGAGGTAAAAAATGAGGTAATATTATTAATGTCCAAATATAGCTGGATCATAGTCCCCACCTGCTAACACCATGTCTCCAGCCTTTCCCTCAATGTCAACTTCATTTATATCTGAAAATCCACAAGGACTATTTCATGTAGTCTCATGAATCAGCCTACCTGATGTTCAGCTGCAGCAGCTTTTAAGAAATGCACTCAAGCACTGGCATTATTACCAGTGCTTTTTGTCACAAGTATTCCCATAATTGGAGTTTCCTTCAATCCTCATTGTACTTTGAAGCCATCTTCTACAAAATAATTTTTAAAAAAACCACTGGGCAAAAATACCTCATCCATGGTTATTAAAAGTGGAAAGGGGGGTGGGGGAGGTCCAAAAGGGTTATAGAGGGGGGAAATGGTGACAGAAGAAGATTTGATTGGGGTGGTAAACACATAATACAATATACAGATGACCTATTATAGAATTGTACCCCTAAAACCTATATAATTGTATTAACCAGTATCACCCCAATAAATTCAATTAAAAATACTCCCTTCCTGCTTTAGGTCACAACTTGGATACCCAAATGATGCTGCTATTTCACAAAGGTTCCTGTGGTATAGAACCCTCTCTATTTGATTCAAATCACCTTACTTAGGTCAGATTGGGGAATGGATATCATACTATCCTCCTTGCCTCTTCTGTCTCCACTGTCAGAAGCTCAAAACTTCTCCATCACTTCCCTCTCCATATCCTATCCAGGTTAATATCTAGAGGCAGTTGTAAATGGTTAACAACTGGCCTTTGAAAGAAAAAAAAAATCCCTGATTTGGAGCATTTGCTATTCCTCATGGTATAAATGCTCCCACCATATACAATTACAAACTACCAATGTGACATCATTGAATGTACAATTCGGAAGAGATGTGCACAGTTAGCTCTTTGCAAGCCAATACCAGCTGGCTGCAGCACCCCATTGTTTGGAGGGCCAATAGCCCAGAAGACACAACCACACTATGAATCCCAGCCAGGACTAATGGAACCTTACTACAACCTCCCTGTTGATATTCACTGCCATCTGATGGGGCATGGGATTACATTACTTCACTGATACTCCAGCCATGAGTATGGAAATTTTGTGCATTTCCTTTAGGGAAGTTGCTTTCATTGCAAATGGGCCTACACTTCAATATCCTCAGAGAGAAGTCTAAAGTAGAGAGTCATCCCTCAGTATCTACAGGGCATTGGTTCCAGATCCACCCCTCACCTATCACCACAGATACTAAAATCAGCAGATGCTTAAGTGCCTTATATAACAATGGCATAGAGCAATGCGTACAGTCAGCTCTCTGAATCTGTGGACACAGAGGGACAACTGTAGTGTACTCAAACAGCCCCCAAAGTTATAGCCCCTTTAAGGAGAAATTCCTGTTGCCCAAGATCCTCATGCACTCTAGGCTGTTTCACAGACTTGGTTTGTTCCTCTTGGTCTGTGAGTTTTTCACTCTATATTCCTCCATGTTGGCCCAGCCTGAAGGACCCAGTTTCTACCAAAGTTCTTTTTCCTTGCTTCTGGCTAGGGACCCTATTTCTTTAAAAAAATGTCATTGGGGTTATGATGGGGATTGCATTAAATCTGCATATTGCTTTGGGTATTATGGACATTTTAACTATGTTGAGTTTTCCAACCCATGAACACAGAATATCTTTCCATTTCATTGTAGCTTTTTCTATCTCTTTTAATAACGTTTTGTAGTTTTCAGTATAGGTCCTTCTCATTCTTTGTTAAATTTATTCTTAGATGTCTTATTATTTTTGTTGCAACTGTAAAAGGAAATTTTTAAAATTTATTTTTCTGAAATGTCATTGTTAGTATATAGGAATGCAGTTAATTTAGGTTGTGGAGAAAAAGGAACCCTCATTCACTACTGATGAGAATATAAACTGATACATCTACTATGGAAAACAGTACTGAGTTTCCTTAAAAATTAAGTATAGAGTTACTGTATGACCCAACAACCCCTCTTGCAGGTATCTACCAGAAAATTTTAAAACAATTTATTTGCAAAGATATATGCACCCCTATGTTCATGGCAGCACTATTCATGGTGGCCAAGACATGGAGACAACCAAACTGTCCTTCGATAGATGACTGGATAAAGATGTGGTACATGTGTACAATAGAATACTGCTCAGCCATAAGAAAAGATGAAATACTGCCACTTTCTACAACATGGATGACTCTTGAGAATATCATGCTAAGTGAGATAAGTCAGAGAGAAAATGTTAAAGATGATTTTACTCATATGTGGGATATAAAACTGAAAGCAACAAGCAAACAATCATAAAAAACAAACAAATCTCATAGACACAGACAACAATATGGTGGTTACCAGAGGGAAGGAGCTGGGTAGGCAGTAAATAGTAAAGGGGGTCAAATATATGGAGACAGAAGATTTAGATTTGACTTTGGGTGGTGGGCACACAATGCAATATACAGATGATGTATCATAGAAATGTATACTTGAAACGTGTATGATATTACCAATGTGGTCCCAATAAATTTAAAAAATATAAAAACAAAATAAAATATAAAAATAAAACCTCCACATGTTAAGAATAGAAACATATCCAGACATGTATTTTAGAAATCTCGTAGTCCACTTTATCCCCCATTCCTATTCTTTTGTTGAAAGCAATGTTTATCCTTTCATAAATTTTACATGCTTACACAAACATAAATACCCATATATATATAGCTTTCCTTGATGCTCTTTTATAAAATGGGTTAAGATATGCATTGCTCTGCAACTTCTTTTTCTTGTTTAATAATTCATCATATGGACATTATTTGCTTTTTTGTAGGCTCTCAATAAATAGTTACTGAAATATTTGTGAAGTAAGGCTATAAAATTCTTTTGTTGTAACAACTTTATTGAAATGTAATTTACTTACATATAATTCACCCATTTACACTTTAGAATTCAATGGCTTTTAGTACATTCACAGAGTTGTACAACCATCACCACAATCTATTTTAAATTAGATTTTACATTTCATCACTCCCCAAAGAAATCCTGCATCTTTCAGCAATTGACTTTTGTTTCACCCCATCCCCTACCCACCTGGGGCAACCTCTAATCTACATTCTGTCCCTACAGATTTGCCTGTTCTGGACATTTCCTATAAGTGGAATCATGCAATATGTGGTCTTTTGTGACTGGCTTCCTTCGCTTAGCATGTTTTCAAGTTTCATCCATGCTATACCATATATCAAGACTTTATTCCTTTTTTATTGCTGAATAATATTGTTGTATGGATAGACCTTATGCTGTTTATCCTTGCCTATGTTGATGGATATTTGGATTATTTACACTTTTTTGCAATTATGAGTAATACTGCGATGACCATTTATGTATATCATTTGTGTTTTGACTCCCAGTTTTCTCGTCGCCTATTGACCATTTCTCAGGTGATCAATCTCCAGTTACACATTAAGTCTGCATGTTTTATGGTAGGTGATGATACCAGACACTAATTCTGAAAATAGCACATTTTCCCCAACAAAAAAATAAATAAATTTGTACTTCTCCTGACAACTTGGTTTCATGATATAATCAGGAGATACTCTGAAGTAGAATAATGATCTTAACTCTATTATCTTCAGTACAGATCCCTTTCCTGAGTGTCAAATTCTAGCTACCTGGGCCATTGGATTTCCTAAAGATTTCCTTACAAAAAAACCTGTCCAAGATGGTAGTCATCATAGTCCATGACACCCTAGCCCCCGCAAAGCCGATCTTAGTCTTGTATCCCTTTTATGGGTGAAAGGCACCACCATACACAGTCACCCAAGTCAGAAATCTGGTAAATGGAAAGCAGTATGAAATTTCCTCAACAAATTAAAAATGGAACTGCCTTATGACCCAGTGATTCCACAGCTGGGTATATACCCTAAGAATCTTGAAATACCAATGAAGAAGAACCTATGTGCCCCAATGTTCATAGTAGCATTATTAACTATAGCCAAGTGCTGGAAGTAACCTAAGTGCCCATCAGTAGATGAATGGATTAAAAAACTGATTCTTGTGCATAGTGGAGTACTACACAGCAGAAAGAAAGAAGAAGGAACTCCTACCCTTTGCGACAGCAAGGATGGGACTGGAGAATGTTATGCTAAGTGAAATAAGCCAGTCAGTGAAAGACAAATACTATAGGATCTCACTTATAAGAGGAATCTAATGAACAAAATAAACTAGTGAGCAAAACAGAACTAGAGACATGGAAACAGGGAACAGACTGATAGCTGCCGAAGGAAAGGGGGTGGGAGGAGAATGGTGGAAAGAAGGGGACCGGACTAGTCATGGAGCATGTATGAATGATCTATGGACATGGACAACAATGTGGGGATGGGTGGTGGGAGTGGGGACTGGGGGCAGGACAGAGGAGGGCAAACAGGGAAAAATTGGGACAACTGTAGTAGAATACACAATAATAAAATTTTTAAAAAAGAAGAAAAATAAATCTGGTAAATTCCCTCGACCTCTGCATCAACCCATTCTGCATATGATCAGTTACTCAAGGTTAATCCTCTTCTCTTTATTCTCACCGCCACTACATTAATTCACGTTATCACAATATCCTCCTTGTGCACCATGACCTTCGGAAACCCAGTGTCCCATGTTTGCGTATTTTCTTTGCCTATGATATCTTTCCCCCCTTGTGTGCCTGCTTAGTGTTGTCAACTCTTAAGACTCAGCTCCAATGTCACCTCTGGTTAATGCCTTTTCATTCAAATCAGGTGAGTTTCCCTTCTTTGCTCCATGGCGCACTGCCCTTGCCTTTATTTTAGCCCACACAACATTCTTGTTTAGTTACTGCTTCAATTGCCTATTTCTAGTGTCACTCAATTCTAAAATTCTTCCATTTTTATCACTGTAGCTCACACATTATTAGTAATGTTTGTTTAATAAATGAAGGAATAACTAAACTCATACATAAAAAATTGGGGATGATCAGTTTTTTAAATATATTTGAGAAACTCCTCTCCTTATTAGATCTCAATTGTTCATTTGCAACATGTCTCAGATTTGTGGGTGCTTATCTAAATATGTAACTGTTTTTGGCATCTGATTTGATAAATTTTCATGATTAAATTCTGAATAATTGGAGAGACTCCTTCAAATGTGCGTAATAGGTCCATTAACAATAATATGTAATTAAGGAATATTTTTAAATGAACAAAGTACTAGAATAAATCCATTAATTTCCATTAAATCCCTCCATGAAAGTGAACACTTTGCATTTGTTAAGGGTTTCTTAATGAAATATCATTAACCCAAGTACTTCAGAAATTAATATGGAACCCTTGACGTAGAATAATGTCTCGCAGAGGCATATGGCTTGTTATGTGGCCTCACAGTCAGAGCTCACCAGTTCCATAAGTTTATCCCACCAAGGAGATTAAATTTCATGCTTTGCTAAAGAGTAATAGAAAAATATCATTAGGGTTATACACATTAGTTATTAATCTAAAGAGATGTCTGTTTCTTCCTAGCGATAAGAATGTCAGAATTAATGTGCTATAGCGGATTTCAAAATTTTCATACACGAGTAAAACAAGGATAAGAAATAACTGAACAAGAAGGAGATGCTAAGTATTCAAACATATATGGGACATGCCTACCATAGCTCTGTAGGTTTATGGGGAGTAAGAAAGAACAGTGGAGCCCTGGCTGGCGTAGCTCAGTGGATTGAGCGCAGGCTGCGAACCAAAGCCTCGCAGGTTCGATTCCCAGTCAGGGCACATGCCTGGGTTGTAGGCCACAGACCCCAGCAACCGCACATTGATGTTTCTCTCTCTCTCTCTTTCACCCTCCCTTCCCTCTCTAAAAATAAATAAATAAAATCTTTAAAAAAAGTAAGAACAGTAGACTTTGTGTGTTCTATGAAAGAGAATGTGTTACTCATATACTTATGAGTCACTTCTGTGTCAGGATGGCCAACTTCACCCTTTTCTACACTTGAAACTTTCTTTGATGTGTCAGAAGAATTAGAAGAATTATGATAAACTCGTGGCAGCTCTGGAAAGAGACTTGGGTGCCACCATCAGATCACACATTTTGAGGACTATGTGGAAGGTTACAAAATAGAGTTCAAAGGATGGGCAAAGCCCACTCAGGCAGCTGGGGAGACTGCAGAGAAGTGAACAGACAGGATTCAAAGGATCCAAAGGGAAGTTCAATGCTACAGAGGAACTGGGGAGTGGGAGAAGATGAACCAGTGGCTGGTGCAGTAACTGGCATGGAGCTAAAGATTTGGAATCTGTCACTGTGTAAGTGGCCTTTTAGCCATAGTACCAAATGAGACCCTCTAGTGCTGGGCATTGTTTGAAGGTAGCTACTCTTTGTAAAAATGTATTATGTGCTAGTTGTTTTATAAATCACTCTTGAATGATTCAGGGTTGCTTCTTGTATGAAGTGATCGAACTTACTGAAGGGAGGAACTCTGGAATTAATTCCCAACTGCTTATACAAAGATCATGTAATTCAGCAGAATACACTATAGCTCTCCTGGTTTGAACACAGTTTGGGTTTTTGTCTAATCTCCTTCCATCCAATAACCCAATACTTCATCATTTCTAGGAATGCCTCTTCTACATTCGGCTTTCCTAGAAGTGTGTGATGTGTCTTGAACAATTTCTCCTTTAAATGCAATCCTATTATCTAATTTGTGTTAAAATCCCAAATCCAATGTACTCCTTACCGTACCTCTTACAGGCTCTCTGGCGTGCAAGATTTTTCTCCCCTCACTGACACATGCTGTCTCTGCATTAAGAAGAATGAAATCTGTTTGATCTCAGAGACATGCTGTTTTGTGGATCATAAAAACAAATGAAGCATAACGATTAATTTTGTTCATTCTATCACTGGTGGGGTCTCCTGTTAAAGAAATCTCTCAATCAAATAAATTCTTGAACTGGACACTGAAGACTCAGAAAATTAGTGAAGGTGATCACCTATTTTCATTTCGACATAGATCAGCAAGGACAACTTCTATTTGCTGCCCAACTTCCATCATTCTCGGGACTTTAGACATCTTAAATTCTAAGATTTTTGACCATCATTGCCTATTTTTAAACCACAAAAGGCTGAAAAATTATTTTTCTTTATAGCCCATAAGATGTATATCAGTGCAGGACATAAAGAAAATACTAGAAATCTTTATGTTTTAAATGGCTTGTCTCACCAAAGTTTCAAGATCACATTTTCTTTTTTTTTAAGGTCAGTGCAAAAATAAATGAATTACAACAAAGGGAAATACTAAATAAATAAATACAGCAGAAGGGAAGCCCAGGGGATTAGGGAAAAGGCAAGGGTGAGGGGTGAGCTTAATATCAGGTGATGAGTTGTGAAATAAGTATTTCATGCTCACAAAAATTCTTCTAGAAATCATTGTGTATCTATTTTGCAAAAGCTTAAAAACAATGGTCTGAAAGCCAAAGTTAAATCCCTTTCCATAACAGAATATTTTTCACAAAATGATTCTCTGTTATTTAAAAAAAATTATTGTATTTTCTCCATTGCTACTTAGTCCCCTTTCAACCCCCTTCTCCCTCCAATCACCACATTGCTGTCAACGTCCATGAGTCCTTTTCCCATTTCGTTCAATTCCTCCACCCCCTCACCTCCCCGCCTCAGCTGTCATCCTGAATGTCTTCCTCGTAAACCTTTATCATTTGAATGACAGTGTGTAGAGATGAGAGAGCCTGAGAATCAGAGAGGTCATGTGACTTGCTCATATTAAACACACACATTCTTCCATGTCCAAGATTAGTGGTTCAGGGTAATCATTGTTAACTAACGATTTACCAGGAGTCTCCCTGATTTTTTCTAGGGACATTTAGCATTATGCACAGATAATTATGTAAGATTCTTTTTTTTATACAAGTCATATTATACTTAGTCATCACTTACCTAATTTAATCATATATCGTATTTGTCTTTCCATGTCAGCACGTGTGGCTCTGATACATCCTTTTAAAATCACATTATATTTACTTAAATCAGGGGTCCCTAAGGTGGCGAAGGGCCAATCTTGCTTCCAAAGGGACAGTTGAAAACGTCTGCAGTCATTTTTACTTGTCACAATTGGGCAGAAGGTGCTAGTGGCATCTAATGGGTGAAGGCCAGGGATGCTGCTTGGTATCCTACAATACATGTGACAGCCCTCACCATCAAGAATGATCCAGCCCATAATGAAGAAAATAAAACAAACAAAAACCAAAGATCCAGCCCAAATGTCAACAGTGCAGAGGTTGAGAAACCCTGAAAATAGACATACCACAATTTATTTAACAAATTCCCTAATGTTGGACATTTGATATATTCCCGGTTTGATCTATCACGATAGCAGCAAATATCCAAGGAACTCCATGTTTTGCATCAGTCCAAATATTACTATAGGATAAATACCTAGAAGGACAATTTCTTGGTCAAAGATTATGCCACCAAGGGGTTGTATATAGCCAACACGAGCTACTAAAGTTTATATAAATTTACATTTCTTTGAAGGATATGCGAAGGTATGTAGCTCATCAAACACTCTTCAACCTCCAGTGGGTATTTTCCACATTTTAAGCTTTGCCAAGCTTGTTGATATATGGCTTTCTCCTTTTTTATTGTTATTTCAAATTTATTAGTTGTTAGTGAGGTTAACTTTCTTTTTAAATGCTACTGGTCTCTCTCTCTCTCTCTTTTTTTCAAATTGTGTGTTCATGTCCTTGATGATTTTTCTATTGACTTGGTCATCTTTATCTTCTTGATTTGAAAAAAGTTTGTCTCTTACTTGTGCTGCAAATACTTTTTCGGGTTTGTCACTTGTCTTTTAACATCAATCATTTTTGGCCATGTGGAAGTGTTACATTTTTATAAGGGTGCATTTATCTTTATTCAAATATTTACTCCTGGAGTTTATGTCCTATTTAGGAATGTGTTCCCCACCCAAAGAATATAAAAATATACACCTAAGTTTTCTTCTAGTCTTTTGCCAGTTCCTTTGGGGTCTGTTTGTCAGTTTGTTTTACTTTGAATCCTTTGCATCTAGCTGGAACTTACTTCAGTGTAAATAATGCTAACCCACTGACTGCTTCTAACAGTAATCACAGCTTTACAGGAACAAGCCGAGTGCACATTCTCCTTGCAGAAAATAAACTCCTAACCTCGCCATGTGTAATCCATTCTGTGACATCAGCTAAGGTTCTTCATAATATCACCTGCAGGCAGGAATGCTATCCGATCCTGTTGAGTGTTCAGCTTGTTAAGCTAAAGAATTTACAGGATTTCATGTTAGCATTATATGTCACATTATTTTATTTATTCATACTATTTTATTTCAGTTGCATGTCATGGTGTTTTATTTTATCTTCATATCACACCTTTCTAGCGGGTTGTATTTCCCCTACTTTACAGATGAGGCTCAGTTAACACCATCCACTTGGCTGTATATTTCTTGAGAACAGTGACTTTTTTTTTAAATTCCCCAGTGCCTGGCACACAGCTATTGAATAAATGCCTGGTTGGCCCAGGGGCACATGTTACTATGCAAAGGAAATGAGCAGCTTGATGGGATAGTTGGCACTTCTCATCTCTAGTTGATTTACCTATAACTTAGCCCCAGTATCATCCTCAAGGGAAATTGTCTGCACAATACTAGGTGATTTTGTTCTCTTTCAGCTGATCACTGTACCAGCCACCCTTTTTTGTGCTTTTCTATGTATCTAAATTGAAGAGAAATGATTTGATGTCATCCACAATTAAGGTTCACATATGATGTGGATGCTTAGGGCCCGTAAATAAATATTTTGGAGATGTTTAGAGTCCATTAGCTCAAATGATGGGTGAGGGCTTAAATACTAAAATTACTGCTAGAACTTTAAACAAATATCTTGATTAGAGAGAAGGAAAATAGATCTGTAATCCAAATAGACCACAATAGTATTTTCACCTGAAACATTTCTACTTCTCTTCAAGAAAGATAGACTATTCCATTTCCTTGCCATGACTTGTGTGATCCCCTGATCCAAAAGATCTTCAATATCGTATTTCCAACCTTTAAACGAGAAGCAAAGTTATTTATTGATTGCCAGCCCTCCTGTGGGGAAGTTCCTTGGTGATTCAAAAGCACTTACAACTGTGTCCCCCTGGAAGACCCAAGACCAAGGGCTACAGAAACAGAGAGCGGGTTGGTGTCCTTCAAAGCAATTCCATTCACTTGGTCAATGATCACGTGTCAAACCAGCAAGCATGATTGAACATGCGTATGGAGAGATCTTCAGAAGCATTCCCCTTTGACTTGAGATTGAATGGCTGGATAGATTCTGTGTGAGTGGTCAGTGCTACAGCCATTTCTTCTAAAAGAAAAGTGTGCTATGAGACAATGCCAGAAACACCTCCAAACAGAAGCCTTTTTGTATTCATGGGTAGTTGCATCCATAACCACCAGACAAGAAATAAAAATTGATAAAACTACAGCTTTGGGGATATAACTTTATCCCTGAGGTCTCCTCAGAGCCTCAGCTTTATATAAATTTTCCATCACAATCTCAGCCAGCTGTTAAAAGTACAATATTTCCCTGATGGGTAAGGCATCTCAGGGTAGAAAACATATTCAGAACAAAGTTACAAAATCGTACTTCTCAATAAAAATTCATTTTTTTCCTTACTTTTATAGAACATCCACAGTGCAGTCGAAATACGTTTCTAGTCTGATGTCCTTAAGGAAACAAAGTCCTGGGGGCTGGTCTTAGCCACACAAGGCTCTGTTTGAAACCCTTTCCATTGTTTCAGCTGGTTGGTCTGTCTTCTGGATCCTGAAGTCTCTAATCCTTTAAATTTACATGGTTTTAGGGTTTACTGCTAAATTCAGGACCGCTGGTTTTTCCCAGTTACAAACGTCAGTCAATTTGCTGATTTGTCTTTGTCACTTAGGGACTTTGGTGTGTTCCAGAGCCTTGATCTGAGCTAAGCCCCTGGATGACGGCAGGCAGGCAGGTAGACAGGGTGGGTGGGAGTGGCTGAAGATTAGACAGAGAATCCGTTAGAAGCTCTGTTTGATGTACTTACATTTTCAAGTAAGAGAAATTCCCAACCTAAACTAGCAATAAAAAGGGGATCTTCTAGTAATAATAACTAGAAATTAGTGTTCGAATTTACAGAACAATTGCACATGTATTATTTCACTTGATTCTCAAATAATCCTTAGGCAAAATTGGTGAGCCTGGTATATCAAGTGATAGTGCCAGTTTCCAAGGTGAGTTGCCTAGGACCACATGGCCACTGGGTGGCGCAGTGAGATTCAGATCAGGGCTTAGGATCTGCTGGTCTTTTTAACCTCCTTGCCTCTCCCAGGGTGGTTTTAAGTGAGGATTCAAAGTGAGGAAGATAAAGCAGAAAATGCAGAATAGGAAGGTAATGAGGAAGGAAGATCCTGGCGCATCTCCATTAGGGCCACATTTTTTTAGAACTGGATAAAAAAAGAAAAAATTGGAGAGAAATCCATGAAAGCTGAAATGGGCGGGGTAGCTGCCTCAGTCTCACTTTCTAGAGAGGGCGGCACTTGGAGGGATGAGGAATGGTGCTGAGAAGGGACAGAAGTTATTAAAGAGCGAATCTGCCTCTTCGTGCTCGGATCTCAGACTGGTCCTGCAAGGACACAAGATCCTACTCCCACAAATGTGCTCCCTGAGTTTTGGGTTCTATTTGCTTACATTGAAACTAGTCTCCGGTGACTCCGGTGTGAAAAGACGGTGCAACATTTGCAAGGACTGTTGTCTGAGGTTATAGAAATCTTTGTCATGGCCCGAGGGCTGGGGCCTCACCTCTCCTGATAGAGGCACTTTCATTCTTGAGCAAAGAAGCAGAGTGAGGAAGGGCAGAAAGGAGTCACCCTTCATACTGAATCATGGGAAATGAGCTTGGCTAGTCTCCTGAACTTTCCCAGGGCGGCTTTCATAACCCAGAACATCTTTTGATTTTCAGCTTTGGTATTTCTTGTAAGACACAAAGACAAAAACAAAAAAGAAAAAACACTTTTCCTCCCAGAGTTTCAGTCAATTCCACTTGAGTCAATTCTGCTGCTTCTATTTTCCTGCTTGTTGATATGGTTTGTGGTCAGCTGCTAGATTAAATAGAGGAGGCTCATCTTGCGGATCTCAGTTGCAGCTACAAAGAGGTTATCCCAAGGATGGGGGAAGCATAGACAAAAAAAGGGGTTGTGTAATCCACCCTCATGAGACAACTCGATTCTAGATGAAGGCAGTGGCATATTTGATTGTAACCTTTTGGAATGATATGTCCCCCCTTCACCTGTACTATGCATCTTTCAGAAACTTAGCTAGAAGGCTTACTAAGAAAAGACAAGCCTTAACATGTTTTTTTTTTTTGAGTGTGATTAACTTGATACGCATGCAGAACCCTGGTGCGGGGTTGGGAAAGTGCTAAGGAGAGAAAAAATAACAGCAAAAATGGCTGGCGGGGTCAAGCTTTTCTAGCACCTTGTTTTTCATTTCTTCTTGGCCAGCTTGCTTGTGTATGAGTGTGTGTTTGGGGAGAGCAGAGAGGAGACTTTCTTAATCTCTACCTTGCTCTGAAGTGATAAACGTGAGTAATCCAGAGGCATCAAACATATACACTAACTATAATTTGAGCTTGAAAGGACTTGACTCTTAGGACAGAAAAGTATTTCAGGGATCCTAGCACATAGATTGACTTGAACATGCAGGCACTCTCTCATCTTCATATGCGCATGCAGACCTTAACATAGACATCTTTCCTTATTTTTTAAATGTATTTGCAATATGAGTTTGATGAAGATATTTCAGAAGTATTACTGGGGAGGAATTTTTATATTCCTGTCTCACTGAACAACTTAGAAATTAAATCAGCAGAAAACCTGTAAAACGATGATAGGTCCCTAGACACTGTGTTTTGGGGGAGTCTTTGGAAAAGAGTTCCAAAATTTTTTTGAAATTATATCCAATCATAGGGCTATAACATTTTCTCTGTTAGTAGTTGCCATCTTAGTTTCCACATTTTAAAATGAGGCTGGCGAATCCAGAGAGGCTGATAATTATTCACTGAAACGAAAATATATGATCCCCTATCTGTGCCTAACACAGAGATTCATATTGCTATAGCAAACTAGTTTTCTCATTTTGAGTCATTTTTGTCAAGTTTCATAAGGAGAATATTACCACATATGATGCTAAACAATAAAAAAACTATCACTTTTGCCTTTCTTTAAGTGTAGCTTTGTAGATTGGAATTCTTTCCGATCCATTTCTGTAAAAGGCCTTTGGGACTCAGAACAGAGGTGGGAGGCAGGAGGCCACACGGAGAGGCCCCGAGGGTCACAGGTCATGACCGTGTCTGGACTTTCATGTCAACAGTGCCCAGGATGACCTGGCACTTGGAAGACTTCCTCATTTTGCTTCTGTTAATTAAAGAAGGGAGGGCGTTACCATGGGAAGATTACTTATTTTCTGATGCAATTTTGTGTCCTCATTTTCTTCTTCTTTTTTTTTCATTTCTCAGCTACTTCTTTGACTAAGTATTGAACATTAGTTTTTATTTCTTCCATGTACTGGGATCCCCTGCCACTGCTTCTATAATAGTGTATCAGTCAACTATTGCTATAATACTTTATAACAAACCACCTCCAAACTCAGTGACTTTAGGCAGTCATCATTCATTCTAGCGTTCACAGGTCTGTGGTTTAGGTGTATCTGAGCTGGACTAGGCTGGTGTGCAGACTGTAGGTTCCAGGCTGTAGGTCCCATGCTTCAGGGTCCAGGATCCAGGTTGAATCCAGTTGTGTTTGGCCTGCCTCTCATCTCCCATGGACCAGGGCCTGTGGTGAACTCAACATGCCTCATGTGACCAGACTAAGAAAGGACAACGTCAGCAGAACAAATGCATTCTAAGCCTCTGTTTGTATCATGTCCACTCACAAAGCAAGTCACGTAGCCAGACTCAAAGTCAATGGTCATGCAAGTCACTGTGACCTTCAAGAGGACTTGGTAAGGATGTAGGTATATAATGTGCCCTCAGCTTGGTGAAACACTGGGGACAAAAAATCCAGTCTTCCACAAATTGGAAGTGTAATGTCCAGAAATTTTTTGGTCACCTATATCTATTTGAACTTAACCTGGGTGGATCAAACCAAGGATAGAACCTAAATCTCATTGACCTCTGCACTTTCACATCTGGCGTAAGACCTGCATTTATCTGAGGTCCTCAATACATTGTTCTAGATCTAAATTACTCAGTAGATTATTCTGAAATGAAAAAGAATGAAAAGAATTCTCTCAGAACCCCTTTGAAAAAGAGAGAGAAAGAACAGCAAGGGACAGCATCCCTTTTTGTTGCTGGTTCTGGCAGGGTTTCTTCCTCTCCTTTATTCACTTTTATGGCAAGTGTTATGTTTTCTTGACTTTGAAGCTATCGGTTCCTCGTGCAGAAGCCCATCATGGCAGGCAAGGCTTGACTTTGGTTTTCATCTCCCTGTGTTTCCTAGCACCTGTGTGGACGCTTGCTGTTTCTGTTTTCATAAACAGAACAGCAATGTTCCCCAGAAAAATACATTTTTGCTTTTGATGAAACTTCTTGAAAATAGATAGGCCCCTAAAATAAGATGTGATTGTCTTGAGCTTTTTGTTCCCCATGAAACTGACAAGAAATTGAAATGCAGGCATTCTATTTTCCTCTGTTGCTGTGGGCCTGGAAACAGGTTAACTCTGATGCTAAAATAACAACTAGATGTGCCCCTGGATATTATGTGTATTAGGGTTTTGAAACAAGGGATGTCAGTCTTCATTAGTTGAATGAAAGTAACGGTTATTTATGCAACACCTATTTTGTGGTTCCATAATGTACTTGAAGATGAAGCACATTTACCTTGCAAAGGCCTAGCTTTGTCTGGAAGGAAACACTGTCAGTGCCCCACCTATCCCCTGGCCATTCAGTATTTTTTGTATTCCCTGTGGTAGATATAGAACAATTGTTCCTCAAAGATGCTCCACTCCTAATCTCCAGAATCTGTGACTATGTTACCTTACATGGAAAAAGGGACTTTGCTGACACCATTAGGTTAAGTATCTAGAGATGAGGAGATTGATCCTGGATTATTTGCTTGGGCCCAACGTCATCACAAAGGCCCTTACAAGAAACGGTAAGGAGGGTGAGAACCAGAGAAAGAGATATGGTAATAGAAGCAGAAGTTGGAGCTGTTATGCTGTTGGCTTTGAAGGTGAAAGAAGAAGCTATGAGCCAAGGAATCCAGGTGGCTTCTAGAAGTTGGAAAAGGCAAGGAAATGGATTCTTCCCTAGAGTTTCCAGGAGGAATGCAGCCCTGCCAACAAATTTTAAACTTCTGATCTCCAAAATAATAAATAACATTTGTGTTGCTTTAAGCCAGTAAGTTTGTGACACTAGGAAACTGATATACATCCCGTAGTGCTACTGCAAATGCACACTAACTCTGTAGAGGCCTGAGGGCTTTAACAGACTTGTTCATGCCCTGGACTGGCCACGTGTGCCAAGCAGTTGAAACTCTAGGGATGCCCTTACCCACTGATTGATAGGATCAATAAGCCAGCTTCCTTGTCCCTCAGGTGGGACAACTCTGTGGCATGCTCTACACCATTTGCAGCAGTCTCAAGCTGGAGTGGGACCCAGCTGCCCACAGCAGTAATCTACCCAATGACGCAGCCGGCAGTGGTTTCCTCCCCTTTCCCATCTCACTTATCTACTCTCATACCAGTGTTCCAGGGGTTGCCTCCCCGATACAATACTTGTCTCGGGGCCTGTGTATTGAGGATCACAACCTAAGACACCTGAAAGATGCCTGGGCAATTACTGGGGTGGGGAGCCCCAAGAACCCAGATGGATGTGTGGTGGGTCCTGTCTCTGGTAGAGATGAAAGGCTTTCATTGAAATCTTCCTCATATTTTTAGGAGAAGACAGAGCACATTTTCATGTGTAAAAAATTCTCATGACTAGGAAGCTGTAGAATTATCATAGAAAATTAATTGGAGCTCTTGAAATAGAAATTAATTTATGTTGAAATGTGTTCATTGATCTTATGATACTAACTTATTCCATAAGATTTTTGATGGACTTTTAAAATCAGAATCATCAGGCACAGGTATTGTTTTCTTTATAGATCAATAGGAGAACAAAGATGACCTCAAGCTAAGTGAAATACACAAAATAAATGTAATATTCTGAGTTTTGTGAAAGTTGCTTTGCAAGCAAGTAAGATAAGAGGTCCATATGTATATTCTAAAGGTGGCCCGTTCATTATAATGACTTCGGGTTTATGGCCACTCCCATCTTTTATCTCAAGCTGCCCAGATATTGCGTTCAAAATTACAATTCCTATTGCGTGAGCCCTCGAACACCTGTGACACAGGTGTGCTAATGGTATAGAGCAAGGTGTATGCAGTGTTCTGGGGTAGTTCAGAAAAAGTAGCCCTAACCACCATTATGTCAACTACTTCATCTAATCAGCAAAAGCAATTGACGACAACAATATGGTTTTTGCTCCTAGCACTGGAATTGCTGTTTTTATAAGGAATTTTTCATATTTTTTAAAATTTCAAAATGAATCCCATTGCTATGTATTCAAGGCTAGAGTAGTTTAGCTGCAAAATGTCAATAATTTGACATTTAAATATTAAATTACCAAACCCTAATAATTTTAAAGCTTGAGACCGTGATACTTCTATTATTGCACTTAACATCCCACGTAGAAATATCTCTTGTATATATAAATGGTCTACAATATATGTGGTAGGTATTTTCTACTGATGTGATTTCACAAAGCAGTAAAACAGCATTGCTATAATTATATTATGTCACTTTATTGAGCAACTATTAATGTACCAATTTGTGTGCATTAGCTCACATAACCAAAATGATGTGAGAAGGGTACTGTTGTCATGTCCATTTTATAGATGGAGACACTGAGCATCACAATAGTAAAATAATTCATCATAAATCATCACATGCAAGTGACAGAGCCAATATTCAAATAAAAAAAAGGATACTTGTTTTAAATGGCTGATTTAAGTATTTGAGAACCTTTATTGATAGGTGATTCTAAGACTTAGAAAGTAATAATTATAACTGTCAAATTATAGTCATTTTAATATTATTCACTGTAGAACATGGTAGGATGGATGGAGCCACGAAGAAGGAAATGCAATCACATATCAGTTTAACTGCCCCTGATTACTATTTTTTTGCCCCATGTTTTTTCCACAGTTATCTCATCCAAACCTAAAGTGTATTACTATTTATATATACACAAATAACTCTCTCACACATATCTCCAGCTTAGACCCTTTTATTAAATTCATGCTACCATCTGCCACCTGTCATCTCAATGTCAACATTTCAGCGGCATTAGCAACCTCACATTTCCCAAAGTGCATCGTTGATTCTTCTTCCCACCCCACCCCATTTTGTACATCCTCCAGTACCACAAGTCTAAAGCCATGGCGTTGCCATCCATCCCGTTCTCATCCCATAGACTTGAGATTCATTCTTGGTGTCTCATTTCTCCCTATCATCTTGCATTCGATTGATCATGTTCTGTTGATTCTCCTGTGGAGTCCATTCACTTCTCTCCATCTCTATCGTCAGCATCGTCGTCCAAATGGCCATCCACTCTTGCCTGAACCGTTGCAGTACTCTCCTTACTGCTCGTTCCAGGATCACTCTTGCCCCAGGTATTCTTTAACTGGCTAAAATGTTAATTATGAAATGTTGATAGAGAAAAAGGTAGCAGACACTTATATAAATAAGAAAGTCAGAAACCTAGAACTCACTACCCTTTTACAGAGATAAGTATTATAGTTTTTGTAGAGATATTATAAAGATAAATATTTTCCAATCAACAGATTCAGATGTATTTTAAAAGAAAAACAACAGTACAGATAGAAGTGAACCTCTTCCCCTCCTTCCTTTTCCCTTCCTCTTTTCCCTGAAGATGGTGTATATAATCCCTAAAATGCATGTATGCTTTTACTTCCATATAAAGATTCTTCACATAATGTATTGCTTTGTACAGAGTTGAGCAAAAGTAGGTTTACAGTTGTGAGTACGTAAAATGAAGAGTTTATTCTTGTATTATTACTTATTAATTATTGTATTATTTCCATAAGAACAACTGCAAACCTACTTTTACCCCAATCTGTATATTTTATTTTTTAATCCTCACCTGAGGATAGGTTTATTGATGAGAGAGAGAGAGAGAGAGAGAGAGAGAGAGAGAGAGAGAGAGAGAGAGAGAGATGTGAGAGAGAAACATCAGTCAGTTGCTTCCTGTATGTGCCCCAACTGGGGATCGAACCCATAACCTAGGTATGTGCCCTGACTGGGAATTGAACCTGCAACTTTTTGGTGTATGGGATGACACTCCAAGCAACCATCCCACCTGTGGTTTATTCATACAATGGAGTCCTTTGTCGTACTTAAAATAAATAAACATGACCATTATTAATTGACATATACAAACAACATAATATTAAGTTAGGAAAATCCTTTGAAGAAGAACCTTTATTGTTGTTTTCTCATTCCTACATAGAAGCACATAAAATAAGTGGCCTTTTAAGAACAAGAACGTGGACACATTTTAAAAGTGGAGAAATATCTTCATGTTGCTCTTAGGAAAAGCTTCCAAGTCCTTGGCATGGCTCGCACAGATCTTCCCTACCTGCCTCCGACCTCGTTTCTAGCCTTTGTATGTATTTCCCCCCCGTCCCTCGGTCGTCAGGCTCCACCTGCTCTGTGAAACACTTTTCAGTGTTCTTCTTTTGAGAAGTCTCCTTTTCCCCCATCGCCCCAAACCCGGGCAGTTCCTGCAACCCTTTGATGCTGAGCTCTAATGTCTTTTCCCCGCAGAGGCCTCCTCTGACTTGCAGGTCTCCCCACCTCCAAGTCTCGATGCAGTTTCCCCTTGAGACAGGTGTTTAGCAGCTCTGTCCAGTATAACTTTCTGTGATGATGGTAACTGGCTATACACACACTGTCCAACACACCGTGTGGGACTAATGGGCACTGAAAATGTGGCTAGCGAATGGAAGAACTTTATTTGTAATTTTAAATAGTCGCATGTGGCTCCGGCTACTACACGGGACAGCACAGCTAGAGTCTTGACCTTTTCTTTCAAACCACTTCTTTTCATGGTACTTATGCATTTCCTTATGTGGTAAGTGGTTTAATATCTGTCTCCTGAAACTGTAAGCTCCAGAAACTCTAAACTCTGAGTTCTTTTTTTTTTGTCTGGCTTCTTCTGTTCAACATTGTGTTGGTAAGATTCACCTATATTGTTGCACGTGGTTGTAGATCATTTATTCTTACTGCCATATAGTATTTCATTGTGTGACTAGTCTACAATTTATTTATTCTACTATTGCTGAGTATTTGCATAGTTTCCAGTTTTTGCTGATTACACATACTATTCTATAAACATGCTAAGAAACATTTTTAAAAAGATTTTATTTATTCATTTCTAGGAAAGGGGAAAGGAGGGAGAAAGAGAGGAAGAGAAACATCAATGTGTGGTTGCCTCTTGCGTGTCCCCTACTGGAGAACCTGGCCTGCAACCTAGGCATGTGCCCCAACTGGGAATTGAAACAGTGACCCTTTGGATCATAGGCCAGAGCTCAATCCACTGAGCCACACCAGCCAGGGCCTAAGAGACATTTTTGATGATTATATATACACATTTCTGTTGGAATATACATTGAAATGGAATCAGATTTTGAGTTTTGAAATAGCAGTATCACCAATCAATATGAACAGCAGTAAAAGGACTCAGGATAAGAAAAAAATGAGACATTCAATAGCGTGTAGGCAACTAGATGAGAAATATGGGTGGTTTTGCATCAGCACCAGAAGGATCAGTCAATACTGAACTGGAATAGATTACACCTTCCAGTAAGAAAAGGGGCAGAAACCACACATCAAGCTTATATGGAAAAACACATGGCTATTGATTGAAAGAGCATTCTCAATATAAGAACATTGAGACATATCTGTGAGTGTGACATGTGGCCAGAACATATACAAACAAGGTAGAAAAACAAGGTAATCTTACGGGCCAAAATAAAACTCATTAGTTTCTAGTAGTAGGTGTTGAACTGTGGCAAAGAAAAGACCCTCTTCACCAAATCCTGTTTCTCTTTCTGTGTACACAAGGAAACTACACTTCCTAGCCTCCCTTATAGCTGTCTGAGACCGTATGATTGGGCTCTGACTAATGGGTTGCAGACATACAAAGCCAATTTCTTATTGGCTTGGATGTAAAACTCACCATATAATTTTTCTTCTCAGTCTCTTTTCCTCTGACAAGAGCCAACAAAGAGTATCCCCACATCATCATCAGACTATGACGTTAGCCAAAAATAAACCTTTGTTACAATAGACCACTAAGATTTCGGGGTTATTTTAGTACTGTTGTATAGCTTGACCTACTGTGATTATAATTGTAGGCAATAAGAGAGGCTGCAGAGAAATTACCTAGCTTTGAGCAGTCTAACATATTGAAAGGATATCTAGACTGCCTTTAACTAGGTCTGTTAATATTCATTTTGATTTGATGAGCACCTACAGGCCTTTCGTTCCCCCTGTCTTCCCAACATCTCTGCATGGTAGGCAGGCACGGTAGGCAGGCACAGTAGGCAGGCAGCATGAAACTCGGGCTCAGAGGAAGCCTGTACCTGAATTACAGCTACACGACTGGTAAGGGGCAGGTCGGAATCTGAGCCAGAGTTGTCTAACACCGGAACCCTTTTCTCTTGTTCCTCCATCTGCCTTTTTAGGCTTTTAAAAGGTATCTTTGTTTGGGTTCCCCTTGAGACAAGCATCAGTGCAAGCAGTTTACTTGGGAAGCGATCCAAGGAAATACCTCTAGAGAAATAAGAGGAAAGAGAAGAGTCAATAAAAGGTACATTAGCAAGCCAGTTACCTCTAAGGGACCCAGGTCTCAGTTGCAGAGGGAAGTGCTAGGAGTTGGTGTAGAACACATTCCGTGGGTTATCCTACCGTGTGGTGAGAGAGCTGGGGAATTAATACAGCATGAGTCCTCAAATATTAGCTTCTATCAGAATCAGCAGAGGGCTTGTGGAAACAGATTGCTGGGCCTTACCCCCAGCTCTCTGATTTAACAGGTCTGAGATGGAGCTTGATAATTTGCATATCTGACAAATTTCTAGCTGATACTGATGCTGCCGTTATTTGTGTTTCCATGTGGAATTTCTTTCTCAGAATTTCCCCAGGAAGCATGTGCTTTTCTGAGTTTCAAATCTGAAGATAAGCCCATTGAGAAATTGGGGAAATAGGGAAAAGTATTAAAACTCTGTAAGAATGTTACATTCTTACTATCAATTTAGAGACCTTATGGTTTCAAAGGAATTCACTGATGTGATGCCAAGAGCACGAGCAAAAGTGTGAGTAAAAGCTTATACACACAGTGAAAGGTTGGGGTCAGAATTTCCAGGAACAGAGGCAGAAACATGCAGAAAAGAAGTGGTCACGGTGTGATTAGTCAGTCTAGTATCTGTCTGTTGTCAATGGTGTATTGTTCTTGCAAATAAAATAATTATTTATAAATTTATACCAATAGCTGTGCTTCATGCAAATCCTGTGATTTGTACATTAGAATGACAAGTTTTCGAAGCAAAATAATTTCTTACATCGGCAGTTTAACATGTGAGTCTGGATAGTACTCTTCACCTTGTTTAGAAATCTTAATATTCAGATAATATTCAAGTGATATGAAATCATTTTCTTGACATCTCTAGTCTTTGGACACTCACTCTAAGCTACTGCTCTTTGTAAAGACTACTAAACTTAATATTTATCAAACATGAAAGATTTTAGCTATCCATAATAATGAGTGAAGAGTATGAAGAACATCAAGGTATTTACAGAACACTTTATAATTTGAGTAATTCCTGAGACTCCTAAGAATTAAATTTATTGTTCCAAATGTTGCAGAATTTGGGCACACTATTGTACATCAACCTCCATCTCTTATTATTGGTGAGTATTCAAAGGGAGAGCTAATAATCTGATTTCCCCTCTGTGGGGAGCACAGAAAAAGCAAGCTCTGTTTAGCAGAGAAAGCCAGGGGACATAAGGAGAAGCGACAGATACAAGACGATACAAGTATTAGGGGAAGAGTTAGACTGAATTACTTTTTTAAAATAGCTTTATGTAGTATTAATACATAGAGAACACTAGCAAAACAATGTCAATGAAAATTAGGAGAAAGGTCATGAATAAGAAAATCACCAAAATGGTGTACCTATACATATATTTTAAAAGTTCATCTCTGCCAAATTTTTCAAAATTCAAATTGCATCTGTAGCAAGATACTGTTTTTCACCCATGAGACTGGAGAAGGCTGTGAGGATCAGTAATTTTCAGTGATCAGGACAGTGTGGAAAGCACTCTTATACACTGCTGACGGGAGTGAAAATTAACGCGACTTTTGTGTATGAGAAATTTGTTACACATATTTACATCTCTTGCCCTAACAATTCAATTTCTAGGACTTTTCCCTAAGAAAATAATTATTAATATAAAGATTTAGCCATATAATGCTCAAGGTGTTCTACACAGGGTTTTAAAACTATATCTAACCTTTTAAAACAGGAGGGATGTAGTAACTATAAATTTCAGTAAGCTGAATGCTGTGCAGCTAATAAAACTTACAGAAGATTAGTGACATAGGGTGCATCTTCTTTAAAGCCTGATGTCAAGGGGTGGGGTAGCAGGTGAGGGTTAGTACCAACACACATGTCAAAAGGTGTGGATACCGAGAAGGGTGACGATTTGAGGCCAATAATGCAATCTGCCACGATCATTGTGCTAAGTCTGTTTCCAGTATGTTTCATGATTATTACTCATTCTCAGAGGCTTAGCAGTCTGTATTGAATATACTGCCTCCTAGTTTTATAAACAAATAAGGTTATTTCTTCTTATTTATTTTTATGGAGAATGCATTGAAAGGCATCACTGTGGTCTCTGAGTATCACCAGGGCTAGCATGTTACACGATCTTAGTTCTATCCACTTTGTACCACCTAGGAGTACTTTTGGCTATAGTAAGACAATTCATAGCTAACGGTAGTTTAAACAACAGAGAAATTCAAACGTTTTACATAACAAGTCTGGTGGTCCCAGGTAAGGTATACAGGGTCAGTGCAGCCTTCGAAGATACAGGGTCTTTCTGTCATTCTGTTCTGTCTTGTCAGCCTGTGCATTTTCTGCTTCAGGTTGCTGCCTGTGGTCACGTGATGACTGCTGCTGTTCTATGCATCAGAGCATCCCATGTCCACATTCAAGGCAGGAAGAAGACTAAAGGAGCTGTACCAGAAAGTACTCTCTACACATTTGTCCCTTTATAAGGAAAAAAGATCTTTTCCAGAAGTTCCCAGCTGGCTTCCTCTTCTATCTAGCTGACTGGAACTGTGTCACATGGGCACCTGTAGCTGTAGGAGAGGCTGAGAATATAAGTGCAGTATCTTTTTAAATCTCTTTCATAGAAAGTGACAAAAATGGGGGAAAGTGTTGGGATGACCATCCTGTACCAATTGACACCACCTGCCATACTTCATTCACTGTGCTGAGAGATTATACCAGGGCTGTGTAACCCTAACTTTAGATGCTTCCAACAGGCTTTTGCATTCCCAGATACGTTGAAGAGGGGAGGGATTAATCCCTTTTCTCCGAGAAACATTGGCTTAGACCTCCTGTGGGTATCTGAGTTAAGTAGACTTTCCCCACCACTTTGAGCCTGTGTTTTTCATTTTTTGTTTGTTTGAAAGATTTTTTTTATTATCTCAGGAACTATAGTATAATACTAACATAAGGAAATTATGTAATTATTTTGAATAACTGAAACAGACAAGTAAACCATCCAGAACCATTGTTATTAAAAGTCAGCAGTGAACTTAGAATGTCCAGTTGTAATGGAATTTACTGTGCTTCTATGTTTAGGATGTAACTGGACTATTACTGAAGTCCCCAGAGAGCAAACACTGAAAAGAGAAACTCAGTTTAAACTAACAACGTATACATCTACACACAAAAACCTTTTGCTTGACCCTCATTAATACAACTAAAATCTGTTTCTCTTTACCTGGGAAGAAGATTGAGTTTCTCATTTATTTCTTTGAAAAACTCTTTACAAAATGCCATCTACATGCAGTGTCTTCTTCCCTAGGGTCTCATCGAATTGAAATTACTCAGTTCCCCCAATTCAGGCACAAATTTCTCTTGTCACAATATATAAATTAGGGCCAAAAAATACAACCTGAAAATTAGAGTGAATAAGAAAGCACACTCTTGCCCACATGCCAGTAGACCAAATTCTAAAAATTGGCAGCTCTCTAAAAATGTTGTTATCCATACATTATGAAGGAGAATGCAAAGGCCCAGGAAACAAGATGTTTTTTACTAAAATTAATTTTATTTTGGCATTTGAGTTCATGGTCAAGTCTAAATTTCTATGTCTTATTTTTATGATACAAAGGAATTTGATGACTGGTGCTTAAATATATCTGCTTAACATACCCATACACGTGGAAGTGCATTACTTCTCCAATGAGGCCATTTCTACCTGTGACCAAACCATACTGCACAGCAGCACCAGTCAGTGTGGTTCACTGACTACTACTGAGCACTTCCAAGTTCAATCCAGTTTATTCCTTGACAGTCTTAAATTCCTCACTCAGTTGGTGACTGGCGGATGGTACTAAGATGTTGCCACACGATAGCTGACATTTATTGAGTTCTTACTCAATGTCAGGCATTTGTTTTTATGTGTTTTATATGTATCATCTCATTTAGTCTTCAGGACAAGGCTACAGCTGATGATGATGATGATGATGATGATGATGATGATGATATCTGTTTACTCAGGGAATTCATACATGGATAAAAGCTTAGTCAATAGGAAGCAAATGTTTTTAAATGCCCTTCTCCAGCTCTTTTTCTTGTCTTTACAAATTGTAAAAAAGATGTATTCAAAGCTAAAGTACCCCATCCTCACCCAAAGATGTGCCATAAGGCGTGGGCCAAAGGTAGATTGGCAATGATTGATATGTACGGGGGTGGGACAGAATTTGAGGCTCTTCTAACCTTGTTTTGTTCCATTGTTGCCACCGTCCCAAAGACCCAAATGAAGATTTTGAGCCTAATCTACTTGTGTGGTAGACTACATCTATGTGGTTTCTTAATTTAAAGATGGAACGCAAACATGTTCTCATTTCCATTTGAAATCCAACATCTGAATACATTAGAGCAGAGAATGTCATGATCTAACAAAATTTCATATAATGACCCAATTGAAGTAGGGCTTTGAGTAGACTGCTCATGGTAGTTTTGATCTGCCCACGAAGATCCACCCCACAAGGGTGGCAACCATATCAGTCCTCTGTGCTAAGTACCTTATTGGCACTCCCAGGCACTGACTACTGCTGTCTATTAGGAGATAACATATGTTCCAAGGTAGGGCATCCAGATTCTCTTTCATTGGAATAAGAGTCAGGATTCAGAAAAAGGATAGGAATCCTTTCTGGCTTGAACTAAGAACTTGGAAATTTAGGGTCTGTGGAGGAATGGTCCAGAGCACAGGAAAATAAAGATAACTGAAGAAAGAGAGAAAAGAAAGAAAAAAAAAAAACCCCAGATGACCAGGGAGAAGCAGTACTGAGACCAAACAATATAACATGGCAGGAGAGAGAGGGTGAGGTGGGAGACAGACTGCCTTTCTGTGAGTTTGGACAAATGTGTAATGACATTGTACGAAGTAGTTTCACTACCTCAAAGATCCTCTGTGCTCTGCTTGTTCACTCTTACTTCCCTGCACCCCCTGGCAACTGCTGATCTTTTTTACTGTCTTCATAGTTTTGACTTTTCCAGAACATGATATAGTTGGAATTATACAGTATGTGGCCTTTTTAGATTGCTTTCATTCACTTAAAAATATGCATTTTAGTTTCTACTCTGTCTTTCATGGCATAATCATTTCTTTTTGGCTGTGAATGCTATTCCATTGTCTGGATGGACCACAGTTTATTTATCCATTCACCTACTGAAGGACTTTTTGGTTTCTTCCAAGGTTTGGCAAATATGAATAGAGCTGCTATAGACATCCGTGTGCAGGTTTTCGTGTGGGCATAAGTTTTCAACTCTTTTGGATAAATAGCAAAGAGAGTGATCACTGGGCCACATGATAAGAATGTTTTTACGTTTGAAAGAAACTGCCAAACTGTCTCCCAAAGAGGCTGTACCATTTTGCATTCCCACCAGCAATGAATGAGAGTTCCTGTTGCTCCACATCCTTGCCAACATTTGGTGTTGTCAGTGCTCTGGGTTTTGGCCGTTCTGATAGTGGATAGTGGTATTTCATAGTTGTTTTAATTTGCATTTCGCTGTGTGGAGAGTCTCTTCATATGCTTATTTGACATTTGTTTGTATTCTTTGGTGAGGTGTCTGTTAAGGTCTTTGGCCCACTTTTTAATCCAGTTGTTTTCATGTTGTGGAGTTTTAAGAGTTCCGTGTATATTTTGGATAACGGTCCTTTATCAGATAAGTCTTTAGCATTTTTCTCCCAGTCTGTGGTTTGTCGTGTCATCCTCTTGACAATGTCTTTTGCAAGACAGAACTTTTTAATTTTAATGAAGTCCAGCTTGTCAATTATTTCTTTCGTGGATCTTGCTTTTGGCATTGTATCTAAAAAGTCATCGCCAAACCCATGGTCATCTAGGTTTTTCTGCTATGTTATCTTCTAGGAGTTTTATAGTTTTCTGTTTTACATTTAGGTCTTTGGTTCATTTTGAGTCCATTTTAGATATGATTACAAGCAAGGGAACCTTGCACTTATGGTATTGGAAATATCCTGCAACTTGGCTGTGGTAGTGGATACACAAACCGGCACTTGTGATAAACTGTATAGAATGAGCACACACACACACACACACACACACAAGTATACATGAAACTGGGGAAATCTGAACAAGATCAGTAGATTGTATCACTGCCCATATCACAATTGTCACATTATACTATAGTTTTATAAAATATTGCCATTGGGGGAAATGTGCATAGTATACATGGGGTTGCTCTGTTTTATTTCTTCTAACTTTATATGAATGTATAATTAGCTCAATAAAAAAGAAGTATAGTTTAAATCTAAGAATGAAGCTATGTGGCCTCTAGAATCACAGACTTAGTGTTAGAGGTGGGAAAGTCCTTAACACAGCATTTCCCACATTATGTTCTCAGAAAAGTAGTCCCATATCATAGCATATGAAAATAGGAAGTTTGTGGTCAAATAAGTAAAGGATGCTGTGTAATGTAAATTTCCTTCTGGAGATTTACTATGCTTAGGAGTATAATAAAAGTTCTGTAAATTTCTGCACATCAGTCATCCATGGCGTGGCCATGCTTATACTGCATTGAAGAGATCCTCAGGATCTGAATGGCATAAAAAATAAACTTCATGGTTTTGTTCGAGCTTTCTCTGATCTGGGGTTGGCTTGGCTAGGGTGATGTGCTTCTTCTGCATGACTGACATTTTCCTCTTTAACTGTGTGTTTCCCCAAATTATTTCATTATTCTGGGTTCTGGGAATAGTGGTGATCAAAGTAGACATAATCCCAAATATCTGGTTAGGAAGGTAGAGAATTAAATTATCACAGAAACAAAAATGTAAATACGTGCTGTGCAAGTGCTATACAAAGGAAATATATGGAGGACTGTAAGAGTCTATAATATAGGGACCTGACATTGTATGAGACAGTGAAGTTGGTGTGGAAAGGTTTTCATCAATTAAAACGACATTTCACTTGATGTCTGAAAGATGAATAATAATTAGCAGAGGAAGCATGGTGGCAATTCTGTCCCAAGCAGTGTGAAGCATATACAAAGGTCCTGTGGCTCATTTATAGTCATTGTGTCTGGAGTATAAAGTGGAAGAAGAGACATGTGATATAAAACCATAAAGGAGGGCTGGGATGAATTAGAGCCTTGGGGTTCCTGGGGCAGATTCAGAGCTTCATTTTAAAATGCAGAGGAAGCCACTAAGTTATGCTAAACAGACAAGCAAGATGACCAGCCTTGTGTTTGAGAGGCCCTTTGTGAGTGCAGTGCAGAGGTGAGGGGATGGGAGGGAAGAAGGGAAAATAGTCAATAGGCTTTTACTCTCCTTTCTTACAAGTTCTGTCAACAGCCTTTAGCGCATGGTTGGAGAAATTCTGTTGCAAGCGTAGATTTGCTGGTGTATTGTAAACATTCTCTGTAACTATTGCACTAGAATCAAAGGCACATATTTGTAGCATTTCCAGTCTACAAATATGTAGACTGTACCCTTAGGCTGAGGAGAGGACACACACTGGGCTTCCCCCAGGGGTGGGTTAGAAATTGTGTTCTATACTTTTGATTTGATTTTACATGCATGGCACAAATTTCTTCTTAAGATAAATCTATTAGGGTTGTGATTTCCTACTTAGCAGAAGTTGGAAAAATTAGATTCAACTGTGATTCTAAAGTCAGTTATTATATCCTCAAGGTTTTGGAACACATTGTAGTGCCTCAACTAATTTTCTGCTTGCTGTGAAAGTCTAAGCATCTGTCATTCATGTGGCTGGACCATTTACTACTCCCAAGAGAATAACTGAGTATGTTTCCAATAAGAGGGTAAGTCAAAGAGCCACTCATCTAAAAAGGCACTGGGGAGGGGAGCTAACAGAGGCGCCAGGCCGAGAGGCTGCAAACAGCTCCCAGGGAAGCTGGGAGGGAACAACAGCTGGAGCAGGAGGTGAGGTAAGATGGCACATTCTAAAGGTTGGTGGTAGTGGACGGAGTGGCAGCTGAAGCAGAAAGTAAATAATTTCCCTCCCCTTGGCTTACGAACCACCTACTTCAGAGTGACAGAAGCTCTTGTGGTAGCCATCAAGTCTCAGGAACATGGGAAAGTACAGGGGTCCCCGCTTGTCTGCGGTTTCACTAGCTGTGCTTTTAGTTACATGATGTCAGCCATGGTCCAAAAATATTAAATGAAAAATTCCAGAAATAAACAATTCATAAGTTTCACATTGCATACCCTTCTGAGTAGTGTGGTGGAATCTCGCACCATCCTGCTCCATCTGCCCAGAATGGGAGTCATCCCTCCCAGGTTTTCTGAGGAGTGGGGGGAGAGAACCCATTCACATAACTTTTATTACTATATTATTATAATTGTCCTATTTTATTATGAGTTATTGTTGTTCATCTCTTACTGTGCCTAATTTATAAGTTAAAATTTATCCAAGGTATGTATGTACAGGAAAGAACATAATATCTATAGGGTTCAGTGATGTCCATGGTTCCAGGAATCTACTGGGGGTCTTGGAATACATGCCCTGCATATGAGGGGGGCAACTACGGAGTGCTTCCATCCACCCCATCCATTCTCATTCCTGGGAGACTCAGCGAGAGCTTCAGGGGGGCAGCCTGTAGAGAGAAGGAGCTGAGCGAAAGGCCACCCACGTGTTCTTGTCACTGTAAGCTGGCTGTAACCCTTTGCTCAGTTAGGACTCCCATCCAGCAACTGCCATTGAGTGTTGGCTCCCAAGAGCTCAGAGATGCCCCTTTCTCAGATTTGTCCTTGGTTGAATGATCAGTGCCTCACCTGGGAGTGAAACCAGCTGTCCCAACACCTAGGGTCCTCCATAATGACTTCCTAGTGTGGGGATACAAAAGGCCAATCCCCTTGCCTATATGTACCTTGAGTACCTAATTCGGTAGAGCTATTTATGCTCCAAGGCTTTCCATAGGATCAGATGGAAGCTAGTCTGCAGCCAAGCCCACACTCTTTCCTAGTTGCCAGTGGCCCTCTCCTGCTTCCATTCAGTCCTTTTCTTTTGTGAACCATGTGCTTGCTTTCAGGCTTTGTTTCTAGGGAACCAATTGTAAGACAGGGTTTTGGCAGTGACCAATTGTTACAGAACAGACCCGGGGAGTGGTGAACGATATACTATTATCAAATGGCCCCCCCACTTGTGCTCCGGGGTCCCCTCCGCACTAGGTTCACCTTGCCTGTCACCAGGGAAAGACGTCTCTCAAAGCCAGAGATTGGTGAAAAGGAAAGGAATTATTTATTCAAAAAGTTATACAGACTTAGAGTAATGACTTAATGTCTTCATTAAAATACTAAAGTCCTTTAGGATACCCACAAATGAACACAGCCCTTCCTTCTCCCTCTGCCCAGTCTGGAGTACTGTATCTCAGGAAAAGATGTAGAAGTCCGTGGCTCAGGTAGCCCCTCGGTTCCCAGCACCATCAGCTGTGTTGCTTCCACGATCTCCAGTTAATCCAAAACCATGTGGCACCTTCTCATGGCCTACCAGCAAGAGTCCTTTCACCCCTTTTTCTTCCCGGCAAGATCTTTCCTGCTTCCTAAGCCAAAAGGGAGTACCCCAAAGCCACATGGTCCCCAATTTTCCTTCTTTTCTCTCTCATGCAGGCACTGTAACCAGAGGTAATTGCCTCCCAGTTCCCTCCTGGGTTGAGGTCACTCCCATCTCCCTGGCTCAAAGCTACAGCTATTTAACGTATCCATGAAACCAGTTAAAAGTTAGAGATATGTTAAATGATCACACTAGAGGTTAGCTGCAAAACTGTTGCTATGCAAAACTATTCTCAATGGCCCTGCTCCATGTGTCCCATCCCCTAGCTCAGATTTGTGGGGGTGAGGACAGCCTATATACATATATATTTCTAGTATTTCCTAGATACCCTGAGTTCTGGACCCCATTACAAATCCCCATTCGGCAGCCCCGTGGCTGCACCCTGTATCACAATCAGTTACTTAAAATTTCTTTCAAGAAAAAATGAACTGATTAACATAAGTCTGATAAAAAATATCTGCTCAGCCCTTTAGACACTTAAACAGGCTGCTAAAAGGTACTTGCCCAAAACATATGCCATCTCATGAATACATACACCTGGACAGGTTGGCTCAGACAAAGGTGTTAAATCTCAATGCCTGGTTTTCTGGGAAGTTTATGTTACCCCCCAGATGCTAAACTGCAGTTCCACAGGGGATTTCCTATAAAGCAGGGGTCAGCAAATTGTGGCCCAAGGAGCAAATTTGGCGTGAAGCCCAGTTTTATATAAGCCACAAGCTAAGAATAGTCTTATATTTTAACGGTTCAAAAAATTAAAAATTGAATTGTGACATGTGAAAATCATCTGTAACTAAAATTTTAGTGTCTAGAAGTACAGTTTTATTGGCACCCAGGCACACCCATTGGTTTACACATTGTGGCTGCTTTGCCGGTAAAACAGCAGAGTGGAGGAGTCGCAACAGAGACTGCGTGGCGCACAAAGTGTTTACTACCTGCCTTTACAGAGAAAGTTTGCTGACTCGTGCTGTAGAGGAATGAGGGGCTTGAGTCCTGTTCTGTTTGATCAGGTGTTACAGGGTATTTTTCGGGGTAACGAGTTTGAACTACGCGGAGTAGAAGGAAGGGAATCATTATGTATGTGGCCGATAGGGTAGGGAGCGGTGAATCAGAGGCAAAAACTCAGTGAGAAAAGGGGCATTGCAGCCTTGAAAGACTCACAGAGAATTTTTGTCACTAAGAAGGAAGAGCTGACTTGCAGCGCAAGAGACTTGGAGAGATGGGGATAATGGAGTGGGACGGTAAGGAGCTCACAGAGCTGAAATAAGTGAAAATCAGTTACCGCATTTCCATAGTGTGTGAGCCCCAGGAACTCTACTGAAGCAGCCAAAATGGATTGAATTCCAGCTGGGGGCAAGGCTTGCTATTGATCGCACACCCATCCAGCAATCCTGCATCTTAGCAGGAGTTATTACTCTCTAAGAAATCCTGCCTGGAAGAGGGCTTCCATCACTTCCCTGTTAACTCCAGAAAGCATTCCAGGCAGGATGGGGTCAGCAGGATGAACTCTGCGGCACCAGCAAAGGAGGGAAGAATATGTGAAGTCGAGTGGGTGCCCATTCAAATTCAACTCACATTTGTTTGATAGAGAGCACGGTTTCTGCATAGAGTAGCACCCTTTATCTGAGGGTTCCTTCCCGCGATTTCAGCTACCCACAGTCTGAAAATGTTAAATGAAAAATTCCAGAAATAAACAATTCATAGGTTTTAAATTGCACCCATTTTTGAGTAGCGTGATAAAATCTCACGTCTTCCCACTCTGCCCTGCCCGGGACATGAATCATCCTTTAGTGCGGTGTATTCAGGCTGTGTGTCCAGAACAATAAGACGTGTCGTGAGAGACTGGCTACATTCACATCAATTTTATTACAGTATATTGTTATATTTGTTCTATTTTATTAGTAGTTGTTGTTAATCTCTCACTGTACCTAATCTATAAATTAAACTGTATCACATGTACGTATGCATAGATAAAAACATAGCCTATGCAGGGTTTGTTACTATTTGTGATTTCAGGCATCCATTGCAGGTCTTGGAATGTCTCCCCTGCAGATAAGAGGGGGGCACTGTATATGTTACCAGTCAACTATGAGTCCCAATTTATGGATGAAGAAACTAAGACCTCAACAGTTTTAAAATATTTTTACAGCATCAGAATGCCAGTAACTGAAAGTAACTGAAAGTAGCAGTATTGGCCAATTGTCCACTGCCCATAGGGACCCAGGTGGCCACCCCAGGATCTAGGCCTGGAACTCTGTAGATGTACACCATCTAGCAGAGTGGGACTGGGACCAAGGGTGAGATATTAAAGAGGTTGTCAATGATGAAAACAACCCAAGCTCTAATTGCGGGTGAAGGTAGATTGTTCCTTAGACTGTAGTGTGTTTTCCCAAAAGGAAAGGCTGCCCACACAGCGATTAAAAGCTCTCAGCTTGGAACCAAACTGCCTGCCTAGTAGCGATGCGAACTTGGGCATGTCGCCTAAGCTCTCTACCTCAGCAAAACGGAGCCAACAATACCTCCCTCATAGGGTTGCTATGAAGATTAAAAGGAGTGAATATGTGTGAAATGTAAATATGCCTTTATTAAATAAAGTAGATAATGGAGATCATTAGCAGTGTGCTTATAAACATTGAACAACCAGTCCTCTGGGGAAAAACGTTTAAAAAGTTCTGATTGGTAGCATTTGTTGATTCCCATGGTATAAATACTCCCACAGTGGTGGGTTTCAAGCTCCTGACACAGCATCATGGAATGCAAAATTGGAAAGAGATGAGTACAGAGGCCCACCATTACATGGTATTTCTACCGTACAAATATAACAAATGTCATTGATCTCAAGAGCATGATCATATATAACAGTCCCCCTGATCTATGGGGGACACTCAGTGGAGGCCTGAATCCATGAATAGTACTGAACCCTATAGACTATGTGTTTTCCTATATATACATACTTACAATAAAGTAATTTATAAATTAAGCACAGTAAAAATTAATTATGGATAATAATAAAATAGGACAATAATAACAGTAAAATAAAGGTTCCTTGAACACAAGCACTGTGATACCATTACAGTCCATGTGATAACTGAGATGGCTACTAGGTAACTAACAGGTGGAGTGGGTACAGTGTGGAGATCCTGGACAAAGGGATGATTTGTGTCCTGGGGGTGACAGAATAGGATGGTACAAGATTTAATCATCCTACTCAGAATGATGTGCAATTTAAAACTTAAGAATTGCTTATTTCTAACATTTAAAAAATATTTTTATTATTGTTCAACCACAATTGTCTCCATTTTTGTGTGCCTCTCACCCCACCCACTCCCACCTCCCACCCTCAATCTTATCCCCTTTGGCTTTGTCCATGTGTCCTTTATAGATGTTCCTGAAAACCCTTCCCCCTCCCCATTAACTCTCCCACTGCCCCTCTGGTCACTGTCAGTTTGTTCTTTATTTCAGTGTCTCTGGTTCTATTTTGCTCACTTGTTTGTTTTGTTGATTAGGTTCCACTTTTAGGTGAGATCATATGGCATTTGTTTTTTTACCACCTGGCTTATTTCACTTAGCATAATGCTCTCCAGTTCCATTCATGCTGTCACAAATGGTAGGAGTTCCTTCTTTCTTTCTGCTGCCTAGTATTCCATTGTGTATTTAATATTTTCAGACCACAGTTGACCATGGGTAACTGAATCTATGGCAAGCAAACCTGTGGATAAGGGGGGAGTACTGTAACACAATAAAATAATTAGAAAGTGATGAGTTTTGAGTATTAGCTTTGTTTTGAAAATAATTTAATTGTAAGTTTACATCATTTAATATTGAATATAGGCTATTAAATCCTGGCATTGTAACTATTAGCCTTCATGAGCAGATACAAGGCAGATTCAGCATTCCTGTACAGAATGGCACAAGTTTAGAGACTCTGGTCTTCATGGCAAAAAGAGATCTGTGGGATGAGTTGCTCAGTGGATAAGCCAGACCTCTGTGCTTCAGTGGACATGAAATTGCTTAAAATGTGGGGATACAGGTGACTGCCTCATTATAGGTGGACCTCTCCTGGTGGCAGCAGGAGCTGACGCCAGCTCACCACTGTCAACTCCTGGAAACCATCCCAGCTCATGCATCTGCTCTTGCAGCTTCCCCTTGAAAGAGGGTGGATTTCTGGAAGCCTTTTCTGTATTGCAGACCACAGAGGAGCCATAGCTATATTATGTTGGCAGTGCATCTGAACACAATGAGTGCTTAGTGTGGGAATTTAGGTAGTGCTTTATCAACACTGGCATAATTCAAATGTATGATGATGGAAAAACAAAGCGTGTTGTCATCCATCCATATTTTTCCATTTTCCTTCTATCCCTCCTTGAGGGTTATCGGGATGTTGGATCCTTGTCCAGAAGAGGATGGTACAAAATGTGTTGGAGCTGTCCTTGATGATTGTTGGGGGGAAGGGGTGGGAGGAAGTCGAGGAGGGTAAAGAAGGGGATAAATGGTGATGGAAGGAGACTTGACTTGGGGTGGTGAATACACAGTACACTGTACAGATGAGGTATTATAGTATTATACACCTGAAACGTGTATAATTTTATTAACCAATGCCACCCCAGTAAGTTCAATAAAAAGGACAAAATAGAAACATTAAAAAAATGGGCAATGGGTTTGATTAGACATTTTTCCTTAGAGGATGTGCAAATGGTCACCAAGCACATGAAGAGAAGCTCAATATCACTAGTCATTAGAGAAGTGGAAACCAAAACCACGATTAGATTCCACTTCACATCAACTATTATTTAACAAGTCATAATAACAGGTGTTGCGTTGGATGTGGAAACATTAAAACCTTTATGCACTGCTGGTGGGACTGTAAAATGGGGCAGCCATATAAAAGCAGTATGGTAGTTTATAAATATTTAAACATAGGGTTACCATTTCACTCAGATATTCCACTGCTACATATATAACCAAGAGAAATGGAAATGCATCCACACAAAAATTTGTGCATAATTTTTCCGTAGCAGCATTATTCGTAATAGCCAAGAAGTGGAAATGATCCAAATGTCTATCAACTAATGAATAGACAAAATGTGACACATCCATATGATAGACTATTATTTGACCACAAAAGGAAGTTAAAACCTCGCAAACAATATGTTCAGCAAAGAAGCTACTCATAAAAGATAATCTATCATACGATTCCATTTATACAAAATGTCAAGAATAAGCAAATCTATAGAGGCAGAGAGTATTTACTGGTAACATAGGGCTGAAGAGGATGTGGGGATTGGGATTGGAAGGTAATAATTTAAAAGGCATAGGGTTTCTTTTTGGAGTAATGAAAATATTCTAAAAGCATGGCAATGATGGCAGAAATCTGTAAATACACTAAAACTATTGAATTGTATACTTTAAACAACAGGGTGACTCGTATGGTGTGTGAGTCATGTCTAAATAAAGCTGTTAAAAAAAGAAGTGTAAAGCCCTGGCTGGTGTGGCTCAGTGGGTTGAGCACTGGACTGCAAAGCAAAGTGTTGCTGGTTCGATTCCCAGTCAGGGCACATACCTGGGTTGCAGGCCAGGTCCCCAGTAGGAGGCGTGTGAGAGGCAACCACACATGGATGATTCTCCCCCTGTCTTTCTCCTTCCCTTCCCTTCCCCTCTCTCTAAAAATAAATAAATAAAATCTTTATAAAAAAGAAAGGAAAAAGAAGTATAAATATCTACCAATATGAAATAGTATAATTTCTGAAATAAACTAATAGTTTATGTCACCAACCATGAAGCACAGAATGGAATTATGTATTCATAAAACAGTTTATTTGATATTCCATAAAGATTTCAGTGTCTCTATCTACTTTGCCCTTCCCTCTCCATTTTGTTTCTCATTAAAATGTTGTTCTGTATCATGGAAACTTCTCCTTATATGAAAAATTATAGTAATTAATAATAATATAAATCATAGATGACAAAAATGTACTGAATTGGGAGTTATTTCACAATTTTCATGTATATAGTGTGTTAGGAATTTCAGATTATGTAAGGATGATTGATATGACTTATTAACAGAATAATCCATATGACACAATCAATATGTATTAGATTTGGTAATCTTTTACAGGCATGCCTAATTAGCATTTTCTACTGACATTTCTTAATAAAAATAGAGCCTCCTAGCATTGTGAGGTTTGCATTAATTTGTAACACATGATGGCACAAAAGACAGAAAATTTTATTTTAAGTCTTCATTAATGGCCTGGAAGAGAAAATAAACCATAGGCTCATTAAGTTCTCCACTGATACCCAATTAGAAAGTTTTCCCACACTGGGAAGGACAATAAAGTTACATAAATGCATCTAGAGAGTTTGAGTGGATTTGGACATGAATCAGACTATGAGGATTTAACCTGTTCAATGACAAGGTAATGCATTTGGAGGAAATAAAATAACTGTGACAATTATATTCTTGGACGATAGTGTGGCCAAAGCTAGATAGAATTATTGGCAAAATACAAGTAAAGCAAACATTCAATGTCGTATAAAGAGCCTGTGGTCAGTCCATATCGGACAGATGATCACAACATATGAATTTAAATGACGGAAATTGCATACACTTTTATCAACATCCTACTCAGATGGTAATTAAGTACTTGAGATCTGGAGTCAGCTAGCTTGAGTCTTAATCTTGTTGCTGCCATTTACTGATAGTTCAAGTTAACTTACTTTTCTATACTTTATTTCCCTCATGTATTAAATATAGACAACAATTTCTTTTCTCAGAGGAATAAAGAATAGAATCTTTGCTGGGGAGCCTAGCACAGAGTCTGACACTGAGGGACTGATCCATGTCAGCAATTTTAATTATTATTATTTTTATTACTATTTCAGCAGCCCCCTAAGGGTTTCTCCTGACTCCCATACATACTTTGTCACTGAATGATCTTTCTACTAAATAAACGTGAAGCTGTTATATTTTGGTTTAAAACATTCTGCTGGCTGCATGAAGCCTATGAACCAAAGTTCAAATCATTTGAATGGCCCGTAAGGCTCTTGAGGCTCCAACCTCAATCCCCTTATCTGTCTTTATTTCCAGCTATTTCCCCTTAGGCATTCTACCTTTCCCTTAACCCAAGCTTTTATTTCTCTTGGAATCCCACATCTTTACGTGAACTATTCCTTTTTCCTGAAATGGGAGAAAACAAACCTTCTTGTCAAGAATTGTGAAGGGTCTGTGATTTTTACTGTACCAGCAACTTGACAAGTTAGCATTGATTTCATGGATGCAGTCAGAAGACATGAAATCCCAGAGTCAGAGACAAGAGATTTTTATTACTCATAGCACAACAAGAAGCATGAGTATCAGGTTTTTGCCAGTATCCCTTGCCTGTCAAGTCCCACAAACATGGCATGGAGTGTCCCAGGTGGATACTGCACACACAGTGGGCTTGTGTCACAGCTGAGGGCCCCAATCTTAGGAAACTAAAATATTTTATAATGGGGTGCAAGCAAGCCTACCTGAGCTTTGCCCCAGATGGATACGTTTTCGTTATTATATTAGACAGTAAACACACCTGCCATCTCTTCTAGAGAGAGGCAATCTCTATTTTCCAAGGCTATAAAAACATTCTTGCCCAATATTACAACTTACAAAACAAACAATAGCAACCTGTTTTCATTTAAAATTTTGATATTTTTCCATCATGGATTTTTTTGCAACAATTTTTATCTTTAAAAAATACTGCACTTAAAATTTATTTTGATGAATGAGTTTTTTTAAATCCTTTTGAATTTTGTGCCTGAGGCAGTACCTCACTCACCTCACTCTAATCCCAGTCCTGCAAAAAAAATCCAATTTATAATATCTATCTATTATCTACATATGCAATATATAATTTATGTCTGTGTATATACTTTTGTATATATCTTTCTTTATAGAAATATTAATAGAGATACACAAAAACTTTGCTTCAGTGACACCAAAAGAATTTATTATATAAGCTATTCTGTACCTTACTTTTTCACTTAATAATATTTACTCCACCTTTCACATAAGCACACAAATCTACTTTATTCTGTTAAAGCTCCATAAAACTCCACAGGATTGATGCGGTATATTTTCTTGAATCAACATCCTATTGATGGACTTTGAAGTATTTCCAGTTCTTTTCATTCAGAGAGATGATGTCAGAAACATCCTTGTACCTACTTAAGGTGAAGTGAACGCACAGGATGATTTCAGAGTGATGAAATTGCCAGACTGAAGAGTGCATAATTCTCCAAGCTGCTGCCCAGAAACTCTTATTTGTTACTCCAGGTAACAAAGTATGAAATGCACATTTCTTCCACAAGCTCAGAAACACTGGGCATTAACAAATCTACAAATCTTTTGCTGACTTAGCACATGAAAAATACTACTATCTTTTCATCTGCATGTTTTCAATTGCAAGTGGATTCCAGCATGGTTTCCCAAGTTTATTGTCTCTATATAATTTGTTTTCTGGAAACTGCCTGTGCATATCCCTTTTCCATTTTATATCATTTAGTCTACTTTTTAAAAAATTAATTAGAATTGGCCGTTTGAATTCAATGTTATAATATAAATTATGTATATATTTTTCCCAGTTGGCTGTTTTTAAAATCTTTCCTGTTGGTAATTTTCCCATGCAGAAATTTTTTTTAATAGTTAAATTTAACAATCTTTTATGGAGTCTGAACTTTGTAACTTTCTTTCAGACTCCATAAGTTTTTTAATAATGTATTAAAAATAATACATTATTGTTATCCTTAAGCAATCAATTTTAAAAACCAATTCAATTTTTTTCTGATAAATACTAAACAATTATTTTATTTTTCACCCAGTCTGTGTCTTGCCTATCCATTTTCTTTTTAAAAACTTTTTATTAAATTTATTGCAGTGATGGTGGTTCATAAAATTATATAGGTATCAAGTGTACATCTCTATGATATGTAATTGTATATTGCATTGTGTGCCCACCACCCAAAGGTCAATCATCTTTTGTCACCATGCATTTGGCCCTCTATACCCTCTACCAGCCCCTTACCTCCCTTTCCCTCTGGTAGCTATCATGCTGTTGTCCTTAGTAATGTTCTAGCCAAGATCTGTTTAATAGAAATATGATGTATTTATGTACAGAATTTAAAATGTTCTCATTAAAATTGTAAAAATAATTGAAATTAATTTTAATGATAAAAAAGAAATTGAAACCAATTAAAAAATACATAGTTTTATAAACTAAAAATGTTAAAATAATACTATACTCCCCACTCCTGCCCCATAGCCTCAAGAGTAACTGTTATTAATTGTCCCCTAGTTTGTAGATTAGGGATAATCACGTATCTATATAGCAGGACACATGCACACACACAAATACATATATGTAGAGATATTTAACACATAGTATGTACTTCTTTAATTTTCTTCTTCCCATTCAATTTTTACTAATTTTGTTCTCCCTATTCTCTTAGACAAATTATTTCACCTTTTGGCCAAGAATTTCCTCATTTTTGGTCATGTCTGAAGTCTCATCCTGTCCTATGATTTTTCCCTTTATTCTACCTTATGCAAAGACAACCCCAATCACCTGGTTTATATTTTCTGTTGTTTGGTCTATGAAATTATTGCAATTTCTAAAAGCTCTCTTCTTAATCCATGATTTACAGCTTTGATCTCTATTGGATTCCTGTATTTCTTCCGTACCTAATGAATAGTGTCAGTCAGCAAAAATTGACACCTCCTCTATCTAGAAACTTCTCTTCACTTTTCTGTGGGGGCATAGAAAGGATTTAAGTTAGTTGAGTATTTGTCTAATCTATTGATATATTGTTTCTATATTTTAAGGTAACCTTTATTTATCTAGAAATATTTTTAGAATTCACCAGGAGGTGATTCCAGTCACAATGTGTCAAAAGCCATTGAGATTTCTGAGGACAAATATTCTAATGACAAACTTGGTCCTTTCAACCTTCATGAAAATGTCCGTCATGACACTGATGCAGTGAGGGTGGGGGTGGAAGCAGCCGGAAATGGAATGTGAGTGTAATGGAATTGCTACATGAAAAAAGGACCGATCCTTCTTCCCTCCCTTCCTTCTTTCCACAGTTCCACATAGGATTACAAAGGCCTAAAAAACATTATGGAACTGTGAGGCCAGTTTAAGTCGTCTGACAAATCTGTACAAGTACTCCATAGTGCAACATCACAATTGATTTTGAGGAAGAATTTAAATATGTATAAGCTGACCGGTCTCATATATAATCATTCACTTATTTACAGGCTGAATGACACATATTGCCAAGTGAATATTAAAGAATGTTTAATTCATTATATATATATATAAATGAATTTATATTTATATATCCATCCATCCAGAGGGAACAGAACAAGGAAAATAGAAACAGCTAATTAAATATCTTGGTGAATGGGCATGTAGCTGAAACTTGTTTGCAAACTTGGTGTACTGCATAATTAGATTGAGATTTGGGGAGGATAAAATCCCCAATGCTTAAGATTCTAATTTTTCTCCTTAGAGATAAACCTATAGATATATACCATTGTTGGAAAATAAACACAGCTTACTTTCGAAAACAAATGTGCATGATAACTTTTTGCCTGGCTTCTATTCAATAGGTTTCTCAAGAACTAAGTCTCTACTGTTGGCAATAGCATTATGAAGTCAAATGACTCAGAGGTTTGTAAAGAGCTTTAACCTACTGCTACAAGGGGTATCTGAACTTTCTCCAGCCTACCTGACAATCATCGTAAATTTGTCTCTGCCTAGTGATGCTTTCATTTATATTATTTCTGACTCACAGGCTTGAAGCTGCAAGGGGTATCAGAACTTCCCTTTAGTATCTACTAAACCTAAACAAATGCCTATCTTATGACCCAGCAATTCTATACTCCCAGGCGTATACCCAAGACAAATGAGTGCTTGTGCCTATCAAAAAATCATGGCTGAGGAAGTTCGTAGCAACTTCATTCATAATAGCACCAATTTGGAAACAACACAAATGTCCACCAAGCGTATAATGGAAAATAAATTGTAGTGTATTTCTACAATAGAACACTCCACAGCAATGAAAAAGAAAGAACTGCTGATATATACTGCAATGTGGAGAACTCTCCCACACAATATGGTGAATGAAAGAAGCCAGGCAATAGGGTGCATGCTGTACATGATCTTAAAGAAGAGGTCAGGACAAGAATGGCGATGGAAGTCAGAATAGTGTTAGTGCTCCAGGGTGTGGGGCGGGAGGGGTCTATTGACAGGGAGGGGCATGGAGGAGTTCCCTGGGGTGCTGGAAGTGTTCTAGATCTTGATCTGGGTGCTGGTCACAAAGTGTATCTGTTGATAAAACTCTTTTGAACAGTCCATTTTTGTCCACTTTACACAGCTTACTGTGTGTGTTACACCTTAGTAAAGAGCAATAAATAAATACACCCCAAAATAAAATTTTACAAGGAAACCTTTTTTCTCACTACCAAGTACTTGCCCAGAGAGAGATCATCGTTATCAGTAAACCTCACAGATTTTACATGGGACCTGCATGAAGCTATGGATAGATTTCCACGAGTAGAACTTAACAGAGGTTATTAACAGGGCTGCCAGCAGCCCCCTCTCTTCTTTTAATGTATATTCCTTACCCTCTTTGGCCTTCTTGATCATTTGAGGAGCTATACCATATGAAAAGCAGTGTTACAACATGGGGACAGGAAAAGCATGAGTTTCATAACCTTAGGTTCTTAGGGGACTCGGAGCACAGACCAAAAACAGTGATAAGATAGAACTAGGTTCCCTGCTAAGCAGACTAAATGAACATTCGCCAGGTAATGGAGTACAGGAGTTGGAGGGAAAGCAAAGAGCAAGATGTGGGTCCTTGGGAAATGGGGGTCCTGGCCTCTCCATGGAACTCCCAGGCAGGGTAGTAAGATGCAAAGGATATTTTGCCTTGCTTCCCAGGCTCTTTTGATGAATACTTTACTGATTCCAAATTTTCCTTTCCTTCTTGATTCTGGGTGTTCCCAACAGTCAATCTGGAGTATTCTGTTTTCTTCCTCTGGAATTTATTGCACCAAAAACATAAGTTTTTCTATTTAAATAGTATCACAAATGAACAAAGTAACTTTGATATCCATACTCACATTCTTTTCATGAAATACAATTTTTTTTAAAGATTTTATTTATTTATTTTTAGAGAGGGAAGGGAGGGAAAGAGAGAGAGAGAGAGAGAGAGACATCAATGTGCGGTTGCTGGGGGACATGGCCTGCAACCTAGGCATGTGCCCTGGCTGGGAATCGAACCTGCGATGCCTGGTTCGCAGCTTGCGCTCAATCCACTGAGCTACACCAGCCAGGGCATGAAATACAATTTTAAAAAACAACTCAAAATACTACCTACTAAAGATTTTAAAACCAAGGATTATCAGTCATAAGTATTCCTTTAAAGTTTATGACTGATTGCTACTATTACCAAAAAATACATATAACGTCTTTAGTAAAAAAGTATATTAAAAGTAGAGATTAGGGAAAATAAAAAACAATTCCTAATAGTAGATATTTCAGTACTGGAAAGCAAAACAATTTTTGGCTCACCTACCTGAGACAGTTGGGAGCGTGATTTATTCATATTTGTTGTGATAAATGTTCTGTGTGTTCCATTTGCCCTGGGATTGACTCAACAGCTTGTTTACAGCATTTTTGTCTTTTGATTTTGGCACCATAAATAGATAAAACTACAGACAAGGGTAGAGTTTGGTCTTCAGAGAAAGCCTGATTATGGAGCATAACATTTATTGATTACCCTGCCTGAAATGCTTTGGGTTTCAGAGTACATAGTGGTCCAGCAAACACAGGATAATTAACTGTAGGTGTGAGAATTTTCCAGTAGACAAATTAATGCTGAAATGGGATACATGGTTAAGCGTTGACCTAAAAGTTACCATGTTGACTTTTTAAATGTTATATTTTTCATTTCATTGAGATAATGAGTGTTGGAATACAAAGCTTTATATTGGTTTTCTTTCTGAAAGACAACATCATTGAAACACACATATAAATCAAGTTGTTCTTGCGGCTCTCAGGCATAGATATATATTCCACTGAAAGTGGGCCAAATTGAGAGCATCACTGCATTTGTGAAATGCACCATGAATCTGAGATTTGGTACTTCACACATCATCAAAAGGTTGTCGGCAAGTCGGGAGACACAGAAATTTAGAGATGGAATATAGCATTTCTGAGTCCCTGTCAGATTTCTCAAGTCTTTGTTTCCTAGACTTTGTAGGAAGAAAAGCTTAGCAGTACGAGTGGGAGAAATCTTTGCATTTAAGGGGTATAGCCATGTTTTCTAGTCTTACAGTTAATAGCCAGGTTGTGTTTATATTGTTCAAAATGTCTCTGTGTGTACATCACAATATTTAAGTCTTTCAAATCAAAGACAGTATGCTGTCACTGTTGTTTGCTTCTCCATGAAGTGTATTGAAAAGTAGTTGGAAATTTGTAACCCAACACATACACTTGGAGTTTATATTTTTGATTTGCCTCATTCTACTCAAGCGCTATCCATTAACATGAATTCTTTTGTTGATGTGACGGGGAAGAGTCACTGCCAAGACTGTTGGAAACCTTCTGGAGTTTAATTACATGTATGTGAACTAGTAGCTTTTCTTTCTCACCATCTTTTCTAAAATGAGAGTTAAGAGGCGTAAGTGTCCATCATGTTTTCCTTTTTTCAACTGTTGATGTTCAGAGAAGGGAACACCTGTTTATTTAGGCACTTTCTCCAGCCTACCTGACAATCATCGCAAATTTATTTCTGCTCAGTGATGCTTTCATTTATATTATTTCTGATTCAGAGGCTTGAAACCATAGAGTTATTGGCCCTCCCTCTTGCCTACTGGGCAATCCCAGCATTTGCCATGGCCCAAATTATAAGACAGCCATTTGACAAGAAGACTTGTGTTTCGCTGAAAATCCTGTGGTCACATCTCAGTAATGCTGACTTGACTTCTGTAGAAGATGGTGGTATCTGATTTTTCATCACCTACCATGACACTAATGTTCAATATATAATCTCTACCTTTGAGTACGTAGACTGTCAATAGGAGGGCTTTGTGGTACCAGAACCATGAGGGCCTCTTGCTGCTTCTCTGCTGCTTCCACTAGTTTCCCATGCACCCCTTTCATATCCTTATAACAGGAAAGGAATTACACTCTTATGGGACTCCCACTTTTATTTCCTATTTGAGACAGGGTCATATATAGAAAAGGACCTGGTCTTTGGAATCACCACAGTCAAAGCTTGGGCTCTGCTTTTTGATCTTGAATGAGTTAGCTTGATTTTTCTAAATATCAACTTCTAAAAAAAAACAAACAGAATGACACCTACCTCACAGGAGGTTGCTGCCATAAATTACTAAAACATGTAAAATGCTAATAATCACGGTAGATGCTCAACCAAGGTTGATTCTAACTTTTGTTCCTCTTCACACAAGCCTGTCATCTCTCACTCTATTACAGCAATTCAACAAACAGTAGCGGAACCTCTGTTACAGAATTCATTCTGCGGAGAGTCATGGGGAGAATGCAAAGATGAATAAGGCAGTCCTGTCCGCAGGAAACACATTCTAGCACATTGCTTCTCACCTTTGGCAGCATCTCAGAATCATCAGAGGAACTGCAAAGAATGCCAGTGTGCAGGCCATGCCCTGGGTCAGTTCCATCAGAATCTCTGGGACTGGCATTTCTAGAAAGTATTGCTTTAAAGCACCTAGGTAATTTCAATGTGCATCCAAGTTGAAAGTCACTGTTCTAGAGATAAGTCAGATGTGAAACCAAGAGTTATAAAATCCAATTCTGTTTGATACAGAGGATTCAGAGCCAGTGGGATAGATAGGGCTCAATCACGAAGTGTCTTATATACCACCTTATGAAACTTGGCTTTTATCTTAAAGATAATGGAAAGCCAATGAGAGAATGATCTCATTAAGTTTTAAAGTGATTCCTCTGGTATATATGTGAAGGATGTTTTGCAGATGCTGTCTCACCCATATACCTTGGAATTTACCATTGTAGACCCAACCAACCATCTGACAGTCTTCTCTGACTGATGAAACCCTATTCTTTTTTCTGCTCCTGTGCATGGCAGACTAGACATAGAAGTATGGGAGAGTGAGACAACTCACATTTCCACTGCTGAAGCAGTACTGATGACGCAGGGGTTGCCATATAAATACCCTAGCTCTCATACCCCTTCAGTGGGATAACTCTGAGGCATGTCATCTGTACAGTCTTCTAGAGTAGCAGGACTGAGCTGTGGTTGCCCACAGTGCTAAGCTTGCTTGATAATGTACTCTTATTTGGCTTCTTTCTCTTCCCTGTCTCCCTTCTTTACTTCTCCATTGTATTGTAGGAAGTTTAGCAATATCCCTGATCTCAATCCAGTATACTCCAGTAGCAGCACCCCCCTCCAAAAAAACCATGGCAACCAAAAATATCTTCAGATATTGTCAAATATCTGAAGGGGACGAAATTGCCAGCCTCTATGGGTTAAAACTACTGCCCTACTGATGTTTCCTGGTTCACCTCCTGAATAAACTACTGGCCCTTAAATCCTTGTCTCTGGCTCTGCTTCTGGGGAACCTAAAGTAAGACAGAGCAGTTGAAGAGGGCACACCAGGGCTATAGAGACCAATTATGGTCAGTCTAAAACAAAGAAGATAATCAGAACCTCAGATGAGGCTGAGGTGATAGGACAAGATGGATATGAGATACCAAGAGATATCCCAATTGATGGAACTCGGAGCCTCAGTGTATGGGAGGAGTGAGGGGTGATGAAAAAGAAGAAATTTTGTGTGGTCCCAATGGTGTCAGTCAATAATAGGAAATTTAAGTAAGAACTGGATGTTGAAATAAAATCCATGGGATGATTTAGGGGGGTTTGTGGGAAGATAGAATTGTTGGATTCCATTTTGTATCTCAGTTAACAGCCATACTGTAATGTCAACATTCCCCTACTTGCCCAGGACCAAAGTCACTTTAGATCAGTAGTTTTGATTTTTGGATGCACATTGGAATAACTTGGGACCTTAACAGATTCTGATGCTTCAGACCCCATACTGAGAGACTGTGATTGAACTGGTCTGGAGTGTGGCCTTAGCAGTAGGCAATTTAAAGCTCCACAGGAGTTTACAAAGTGTAGTAACAAATCCAGTAAAATTTAAGAAGATTAGAGCAATTGTTTGGAGAGAGAATCTCTCCACCCCGCCACACACACATGCACGTGGGCACATACAAACATATACACACCCCTCAACATTTTCTCTCATACTTTTCTGCTGCAAATATAATCATGCTATTCAATTGAACTTTATGAAAATGATGCTAAAGATAATGCTTAATCAAACAGTTAAAATTATGGAGCATATCCTGTGTCCAGGTACTGTTTAAAGCCCTTCTTAACCTTTATCTCATTTAATTCTCACAAAAACTTTCTGAGGTAGCACTATTATTATATCCATTTTTGAGATGAAGCTGCTGAGCCTCAGGGAGTTTGGCTCTCATAAAACCTGGTATGTAGCACCAGGGCTGCCACACTCTAGAGTCCTGTCAGTCATGACACAGTTAGTGCAATGTCCTCATTTCGTCCGAGCCTCTTAGCTTATCGGGAAATTCAATTAATACATGAATGGGAAGTTTGGGGGGGGAATGCATCATTTTAAAATCTAAGCGGCTCCCTGGCTGGTGTGGCTGAATGGATTGAGCGCCAGACTGAGAAGCAAAGGGTCACATGTTTGGATTGCGGGCCAGGCTCCCAGTTAGGGGGCGTGCAAGAGGCAACCACACATTGATATTTCTCACCCTCTCTTTCTCCCTTCCCCTCTCTCTAAAAATAAATAAAATCTTTTAAAAATAAAAATAAAAAAATAAACAAATAAAATCTAAATGGCAATCAGCTTTTCCACAGGTCACACACATCAGAAGGACCATTACCTTCCCAGGGCTAAAAATATGTTTCTGCTGTCTCAGATTGAAAGTGGAGCACCTACCTCAGAGCTTATTGAGGAAGACTGATGGTTCAGAGTTTTAGAAAGCTTTACAAGATTATCTTGTGTCATTTAACGATCTTTTTAGTATATTGATGATTGGAATCGTTTAGTTGTTAAGAACTGTGCAAATCTGAGGAGGGGGATGCTAATGATCAAACTAACATCTACCCTGTTTCTCTGACACAGTAGTTCCAAGCATCTGCACTAGCCCATTGTGCTCATAAGTTTCCACTGTCCTTTGACAGCCAGACTCTGCTGGCATTAGACACTTTATTCTGAAGTACAGGACATATGGCCTATTCACCTGCCTGTTTACCTATTTCTCTGTGCTCCTTTATAGTATCTTCTTCTGCGAGGAGTATGGAATGCTTCCCAACTATGTTTTATTACATTTCTGTGATGTTCAGAATGGACAGGCATATTTGATTGCTTCACATTTTCTTTTGATTGCACTGATGTTAGAAAATAATTACTAAGCGGCATTCAGTCTTTAAAAAATATTGAGATTTATGATGTTTATGCTAAATCCTGTAAATCTGGTGTCCACATTTTTAAAAAGATACCCAAATGAGCAAATGGTGTATTTCATGCTATGGCCTACTGCATTGGTTTGTGGGCTGAGACTGCAATGGCCAGGGGTCACCACATTTTTCCTATAAAGGGCCAGATAGTAAATATTTCCAGCCTTATGGGATATAGAGGGGTGGCTACAACCACTCAACAACTCTATTATAGCATGAAAGCAGCCACAGGCAGTACATAAACAAATGAGCAGGATTGTATTCCAATAGATCTTTATTACAAAAATAGGTAATCTGAATTTGGCCCGTAGGGCTGTAGTTTGTTGACCCCGGCACAAAATCATTCCTGAAAGGCTAGTACTAATTCCACTCTTCATTTGTGTGTGTGCATCAAAGCTGTCAGGTAATCTCTAAATAACAACGGTCAGGTTTCATAAACAAATACACGCGGGCAAACCCTATTAGTTTTATCGCAATGGCTTCAGCCGCCTCACCGGTCCCTGTTTGTTTGCATTCAGCCTCATCTCAGGACCTGGGGGAAACTGGGCTGGAAACTTGGCCATAAATGACCTTGGGACACAGCTTGCTGTCTAGCAGCAACATGTTTAAATTGTTTTCAACAAGGAAGCCTTACGATTTCCAAGAGCCTTCCACTTGCAGCATTCCAGGGTATGTCTAAGGCCATGGACTCATTCATCACAGAAAGAGGACCAATGGTTACAAATGTAGCTTTGAGGTAACTATGCTCAGAACATCACTAGGTTGTGCTGGTCACTGATTTAATGTTAATAAAAATAACGGTACTTTATATTGAGCCATTTGTCATTTCTCTCGTGCGAACGTCATCAAGACCTCTAAAGACACTCATTCCTTTACAGTTAAGGCCACTGAGACTTAGTCTCCCCCACATTGCCCAGATCCATGTGTTCTCACAGCAACGCCTCTGTTCTCATTTCCGCAGCTTCCTTCCCACGTAATGCTCTGGGAGAAATAATAGTAATGATGACATTATGAACAACAACAACAGCTAATATTGATTTGAGCATTACAAGGTGCCTGGCGCTAAGTTCGTTATAGACGTGAATTCATTTATGTGTCCTGACAGGCCTATGTCCTCTTGTCATCTCTACTTTCTAGGTTAGGAGACTGATAATGACCCAAATACCTGATCTCAAGGCAGTTCCTAGAATTGGAAAGTATTACTCACCCCAAGTAGAAACAGCCTAGGAAGGAAATGCTTCTTTTATATTCCAGTGTCAGCAGAGAAAGAAAACCCCTGAGGTCTAAGGAAGCAGTGAAGTCCCGGCCCGGCTCCCTATTCTAACTGCATCCATCCTCTCTCTGCTCACCCTTCGTGTCAGTTCACTTTGTGCTGATAAATTCCAACCTCCCCGGCATCCTCCCTGTGCTGCCAGATGAAACCCACATCAAAGCCATGCACTCTGGAGGAGCCTCCCACCAACAACAGCAGAGAATAGAACTGTCTCTGTTGAAAGGAGAGATAAACCAATTACCTCTTTCTGCCTCTCCCTTTCCATAGTTCTGCCCAAAGCCACACAGCAGTGACAGAAGACAAGCTCCTGCAGCACTGAGGAGCCCAGGTATTCAGGACAAGCCAGGCACACCACTCAAAAGAGAAGGGAAAAGAGCCATATACATCACCAGCCGGGTCAAGTAGCTTCAACTGTGAATATGGCACTGCCTTCTCAAAATGTCTCCATGGTGGCCCTGGCTGGTGTGGCTCAGTGGATTGAGTGCCAGCCTGCAAACCAAAATGTCACTGGTGCCTGGGCCAGATCCCCAGGTGGGGGTGTATGAGAGGCAATGTTTCTCTCTCTGTCTCCCTCCCTTCCCCTCTCTCTAAAAATAAGTAAATCAAAATCCTAAAAAAAAAATGTCTCCATGGTGGATGGAGGCTTTTTCTTTTCTTTTTACTGTTATTATTGATTATAATAATGATGACCTCAAATTGAAACGTAATCCCTGCTGTGAAGAAAATACTTGTCGTCAATGTGCTCTTTCATGTGGGGGATTGCGAGGTAACAGGACTTAGCCATCGTTTCTTTCTTCAAAAATTTTTGCTGTTCACCCTTCCTCCTACACGTACAATAATAGTATAAAGATCTTGCCATGTCTGAGGGTGAGTTACAGAGTTTGGAAAAAGAAGCAAATGTTTTTCCCCCCAGGGATGGTGTTTGCTGTGGCACTTTTCCCATTGCCAGTTTTTCCCAGCAGGACAATCCTCAGAGTATTGTCCTGAAATGCCAGATTCACTGAGGCCACTTGTTGTGAGCTAACCGATAAATAGGCTGCAACGACAGTTATAGATTAGGTATCATGACCACGACATTCTCCCAGATTACAATGCCAATGTCAGACAAATACCACTACAGAAAAAGGTCTCAAATGTTTTCTTTAACTTTTTCCTTTTAAATTACTTTGGACATAAAGAATAGTATAGAGAGTTCCCTGATAAAGGCTTTACCCAGCTTCCCCTAATGATCACATCTTACAGACTTATGGTGCAACAATTAAAACTAGGGCGTGAACGCTGACACGGCACTATTAACTAAACTACAGCTCTTTTGTGACTTTCTCCAGGTCCCCCACTGATGTCCTTCTTCTGGTTCTGATTTCACATTAGGCTTGGTTGTGTCCTCTGAGTCTCTGCCAATCTGCAGCACAGAACGTTTAAGAGGTTACACAGTTGTTACATAGCAGAGTTGAGGTTTCGAACCCAGATGTCTCCCAATGAAAACCAGTCTCCCAATCATTATACCATTGTCCCGTGTTTCCTTTTGGCCATTGACTGGGCCATATGTGAGTAAGAAGTAAATGTCCAATTTTTATTACTATAATAGTTTAAATAAGTATTTGTTTCAGTAGCTGGCATTATTTTCACTAATGTGTGGATCCTGTCTGGATCCATATGGTATAGCATAGCAGTTTAGAGTTATATTACTAGGTAAATAGAATGGTGTAGTATAGTATAGTATGATATGGTATGGTATGGTATGGTATGGTATGGTATGGTATGGTATAGTATGATATAGTATGGTATGGTATGGTATGGTATGGTATGGTATGGTATGGTATAGTATGGTATGGTATGGTATGGTATAGTACAAGGTTATCCCAGTACTATACTATACTTGACAAAAGAAAGTGACATAAGTATATCTATCCTTCTATTTGGGCCTTTGCTTTTACATACCTTCATATATCTTTGATTATTTTAAGAACTAATCAAATGCTAAAAATATAACTTAAAAATAAATTTCCTTTTGAAAATAGATAATACAAAATACTTTAAAATTGTAGATAAGGTGGAGTAGAGGTTGTGTATTAGAAAAACCCAATGTAGTTACAGTATTAGAAACTTACAGCATTAGAAACTATCTTACAAATGTTGGGAACCTCTAGATTATGGTTGATACTGAGGATTTTTAGGCTTTTACTGTATGTGTTTTTTAATTCTCACATCAACAAAATTGATAAAAATTGGAATCATTAATCAACAAAATGAAGTCAGTGTGAGGAAATTTGTGGGGGAGCCAATTAGAGCATAGTCTATGGGGTAAAATGTAACAAAAATTCAACAGTGGGATGTAGCACCAAACGGAACATTTTCCCAGCAGAAGCACCTCATGGAGGTAACGCCATCATTTCTAGCATTGTGTTTGGTTACCTGTAGGAATACATGGGCCTTTCATTTTCTGAATAATATTTGCTGATAGACCAAGTACTTGACGAAATACACAGAAGAGAAAAGCATCTGAGAGAAATGTCTGTGAAACTGGATTTTCTTTCTTTTGCTTGGCCTTCCATTTATCCTCACAGTGGGCTGATGGCTGTGTGGAGTGCAGACCTCCCTCCAGGCTCAGCAGACAGGTGGGTGGGCTGGTGTGTAGACATTCAAGAGCTGCTGCAGGCTGGTGCTGGCACACTCACTTACTGTTGTATGAAAGGCAGGAAAAACTTCACTCATTCTGGTGGTCCGGAACCTGACACAAAACCTGGTGGCTTAGTCTGCAGTACTGCTATTGCGGCAATGAAAATTTACCTCTTAGGTTTCCAGCTGTGGAGAGTGTTGTGCCCAGTTCCTGCTCTCTGAAATCCGTCACTACACTTTATAAGAGCTTTATTGCCCACTGCTTGTGATTCACGATTCTCATTTTTAAAAATTCCATTCACCAATGATGCCGAAGTTTTTGTTGAAATTTGGTTATTAGTTTCCATCTTCTGTGATACAAATCAGTTGTTCTTGATAGCTTATGAAACTTTCACATTCAAATATGTTTTAATGGGGTTATTTATTATTTTTTTATTAAATACTTTTGAATTTTATTGTTGTTCAAGTACAGTTGTCTGCCTTTTCCCCCCACTCCAGCCATCCCCACCTCGCTCCCCTGTTTCCACCCCCCTTGTTTTTGTCCATGTGTCCTTTATAGTTGTCCCTGTAAACCCTTCACCCTTTTCCCCCATTATCCCCAGCCAGTAAGTCGTTGCATTTTAAAGGTATTTTTTGACTTAGAATATTCTATTTCAAGGCTTTTCTGTATATATTTGTGAAAGTATTTTTATAAGTGGTATACTTAGATTGTAACAAAAAAATTGCATGGAACTGGAAAGTTTGCCAATCATTTATTTTGAAAATGTTCTGTCCATAAAAATATCTCTTGGAAAAATCAGTTACTTTTGCACACTTTGCTAAAAATGTTAACATGTACCTTGAAGAGGCACTTTAGGGCATTAATTTTAAGTCTTCTAAATTGCCAACTACTGATAGCCAGTTGTCATCATGTATAATTTCTATTCTTTGCCAGGACATGAGGACATTACCCTTCTTAATGAAGGAAAAATATATAACTCATCTTTAAGTAGATAACTATTCTAAGTACTTTGTCATAAGACAACTAGAAGATTCCGTGGCAAACAAAATGGAGTGTTACGCCATTTTGTTACAAAGACTTATAAAGATTCCACTGTTTATAGGTACTGTTATTTTGTTCAATTTGGAAGAGAACATTTATTTAGAAAGTTAAAGAGGTAGTAGAAGTGAGCCAGGTGCGCTGCCTAGGCTCAGGAAACAAGTTACAGAAGCAAAAGAAGGGCCCGTGGAGCTTAGGAGAGAGGAAGGCACAGGTGATGGGCTTGTGGGGCGGCGGCGGGGGCGGGGAACAGGGGGAAGGGAAAGCCACAGGCATGCTCCTGAGAGGGAGAACAAGACTATAGGTCTTGTTTTGATAAAAGAAAACTTGAAGACATCCTGTAGTGTATAAACTGAAATGTCAGAAAGTGCCCATACTGGATAAATGATGGTCAATTCCTCCATATTTTGATGTCCCCTTCTTTCTTCAAAGACATATTACAGACTGGCTGTTACCATCTGACATATAATTGAACAAACATGCCAGTGTCAGTACTTCTATAAAATGTCAGTGATACTTAATTTCTTATGTAGATGAACATAAATTGACCCTATGTCTCTATGATGGGAGTTATAGACAGAGTGGTGAGGATCTGACTGGCTGGTGGGCAAGGGGGTTTCAGTCTCAGTAAGCTCAGGGTATGGGTTTTACCACCTTGCAAGGACTGGAGAATAGGTCTTCAATTTGTGCAAGGCAGATAGTAGGAACCAAGATCCCTGCATAAAGCCAACATTCTTAGAGGGCTGCCTATGAGGGGGCACCCTATAAAACTGAAATTATCTTCTGGAGGGTGGGCCCCTTGTTATACAGGCTTTCCTGGCTAGGTAAGTATTCTAGGAACCCATTTGTATCCATGTACCAGCTGGTGTTGTTGTGAGAGGCTGTGTTTGGCTTCAGTGATTTTTTTTGTAGACTTTCTCAATGGATTTGCTCATTTCATTATGGGTGACTTACGAGCACACCTGGCCACAGCACACTGGGTGTTTGGCAGTTTTGGACCAAAAATGGCATGACCCCTGTGTCCTGCCCTTTCTATTCACCCAATGTCACCCCTAGGGACTTTTACAAAAATTTCCTTGGATGAAAAATGTCCTCAAGGGGAAACATTTTGCCGATGTGGAAGAAAGGAAACCAAAAACATCAAAAGCACTAAAAAGCATCAAAATCAGTGAGTTTTTAAACTGTTTTTGAGCAGTGGGAAAAAGTCTCCATAGGTGTATTGCATCACATGGAGAATACTTTCAAGGTGACTGAAATTTAAACATGTACTAATAGATACACACATTTTAATAAGTAAATTCATTTTTGGGAGGGTTGCCCCTTATATACAGGGAAAGAGTTCAAAAGTCCCATCCCCTAGCATAATAAGGCAACAAAGAAACTTTTTGGCCCATAAAAGGGATATGGGTAGAAATAAAAGTTGTCTCCCTTTAGTTCGTATAATTATGGATCTTTGTCTCACATGATTCAGGGTTCAATTTAAACTATCCTTCTGGATCAGGAATGCTTTAGCTGCCAATTAATACAGAACTTGAGTCTAGACCAGCGATAAGCTTCAGGTTTATGCAGCAAAAAAATGTAAAGCTTCTGTGGATGGGTATGCTCTTCCCCCCAGCAACAGGCGCTTCCCACAGGTAAGGAAACACTGAATAGGAGTTGAGTGTTTCCCAGGTGCCCCTCCAGATCTTCACTCCACCCTTCTCCACTGTCCTTTGTTCCCCAGAAGATGGACCTCTATATACTGCATCACCTGGGCTTCCTGTCTCTTCATTGGGTTTGGCCAGTGGGAAGTAATGGCAGGAGATTGAAGGACAATAGGTTACTCTGTTCCCTCAACTACATCCATTGTGAGCTGCTAATTGGCAGTATCAGCCTGCCTCTGCCAATGACCATTGCTCATGTCCACCAACTGCAGGTCTGGTGTCACTGCCTCCTTCTGCCACTTAGGCTTAGGATAGCAAGAGCGTCATGTTTCACTATCTTCTGCTTACTCTTAGCTCTGCCCACAGCTTTAGAAATAGTCCTTTTATTAAATTCTTCATGATTACTCTATTTGATGCGCCACCTCTTTCCCACCAGAAAGTTGAGTGATGCATTATTGATACTTTTAAGACTTAATATTAATGATAATCTTTGAAGGCAAAATCCACCATATGCCATGAAGTATACACATACCTAACAAATAGGATAATTAGAACTCAAGGAATTTCAAATCCTAGAATAATTGTTGGAGACTATAAAATATGTTTAATATAGTTAAAAACATAAAAGCAGTAATCAAAATCAGAAAAAGAACAAGGTGCTCTGAAAGAACAGACATTTCAAAAAAGCCAAATTGAATTTGTAGAATTAAACATACACTATTGAAAATAAAAATTCAGTGGACAAATTAAACAGTGAATTATATGTAGCAAAGAGAGGTTCAGTTATCAAGAAGATAAATCTGAGTATGTTGATCAGAACAAGGTATGAAGCAATAAAGGGATCGAAAATATGAAAGAGGGGTTAAGAGACATGGGGAGATTGATTGCAAGCAATTTTGAAAAATGATAACTGAGAAACTTTCATAATAGATGAAAGACATGATTCCTAAAATTTAAAAAAATGTAATGTCCCGACTAGGATAAGCAAAAATAAGCCCACATCCAGACATACGTAGTGAAACTGTAAACAAAGAGACAAAGAAAATATTTTAAAAAGAGCCAAAAAAGAAAAGCCAGAGTATCCAAAATACTAACAGTAAGACAGGCAGTGGATCTCAAAACATTAATAATTTAGACCAAGTAGCACTGGAATCATTGGAATAATACTTCCAAAATAATGAGAGAAATTAACTGCCGTCTATATTTTTGCGCTCAGCTAAAATCAGCATTCAAAATTAAAGGCAAAGTGAAAAGGAAAAAGAATGATTCATTTCTTACTAAAATATTAAAGTTATAAAGTTGACTTAAAAGTAGAAAACATAACCATTGAAGAAATAGCATCAATAATCTAAAATCTAGTTATAAAATGAGTACTAGGCCCAAGTGGTTTTACAGGGAAGTTTCACTAAAAAAGAAAAAAGTCCAAAAAAAGATATGAGTGAAGGATGAACAGATAGTCCAGAGCAGATGAATTATCCACGGCTAATAAGCCATATGGGAAGTTCCTCAGCTTCATATATGCAAAATCAAATGATAATGAAATAGTATTCCAGCATTCTCAGATTGGCAAATAACATTCCAGTCTCCAAACACCAAACGTTGGCAGGAGTTGAACATAGAGAAACAGCAACTCAGAGGCATCGGTGGGAGGTTATAAATCGGGTTACTTTTGAGGGGGGAACATTTATACAACATTTAATAAAGATGCAGGTAAATATACTCATGGATTGGGAAATGCCATTTCCAGGAACTGTTACACCTGCGCACAAGAAGACAAATATTAAAATACAAACTAATTTAGTGAAGCATTGGAGACAACCTAACTCTATCCCCCAGGAGAGCAACGGATAACTGTAGTATTCAGGAAATGTATATCATGCAACAGTGAAGATACATGGACTAGGTCTATGCATATTAGCGTGGATAAATCTAAAGAATGAAATGTTGAATGAAAGGAGCAAGTTAGGCACACACTATGCGTCATTATATCATTTATGTAAAAACTAAAAACAAAAGAAAACTATGTGACTTGCTTATGGATATATGCAGACCGGAGAATGCACATCAAAATCAGGCGATGGGGGGAGGAATGGAATGGCTACAGCTGTATCTGTAACACTTCATTAAAAAAGCTGGGAAAACATGGGACATTTCTATCCATTCAATCTTGGTGGAGGAACAAAGGTATGTTTATCATTTTTATACTTAAACTGAATGTTTGAAAATGTATTATATTCTAGATGAAATATGACAAATATGTTCTTACAAATCACCAAACTATTTTTTCCTGGGGATTACATTCTTATTTTTCTTTACACCTGTAGCAGAACAGTAGAAGAATAACCAAATCTATTTCTAAACAGTTGGAGCATACATAAAATTTACATTACACGCATTGGTATTCAGGGCTGTTTTAAACCTGCCTCCTGCCCCCTGGGATATAAGTAAGGATGCAAATGGTTAGCCTTGAATTTGAGGATGTGCATCTGACAATAAATGTTTCCCATGAGACTCTGGCACCTGCTTGCTGGCTAGTGTGCTAACAAGCTTAGAGGAGGCCACACAGTTGTCATGTTCCCACCCCCTAACCCCCCACCAGACAATCCTTGCTGCTATTTATTCTGGCTGCTGGGTTTCCAGCCTTTTCCCTCCTGTTGAAAGGACTGGCTAGTAATGCTAATTTGACAGAAGGAAATGTAGAAGGAAATCAACCTGCAACCAAAGGAAATCTATGTGTTCTTATGAACTGCTTTGCATACATAAAATTTAGAAATGTTGATTGAATTCAGCTCATTGAGTTTCTATTTCTAACTTTCCCTGTACTAAAGAGCCTGTTCTGTGCACAGGTTGGCAGTTTCAAACTGCCTTCAAGACTTCGCTGTATCCCAGAAGGATACATGGGCAGTTGTTCCTGGAAACCTGTTGAAATTCAAAAATGAATGTGAATAAAGACTCGGACCATTGAGTGAAAAAGAGTTTTGAACAGTGTGTTTCATTATACAATGCAAGGTATTTGCTTTAGGGAAATAAAAGTATTCATCTAGGGGTATGATTGGAAAAAAGTTTACAACTATGTTGCCTAAATGAAAAATTGCAACATAGATTTGTTCAGTTTCTAGAAGGACATTGTGCTGGCACTGGCAACAAATAGGGAAGAAAAAGGTTGAATAAAGTGATGACTAGACAGGGGCTCTGCCATCAAGCACTTTTAAGTCTAGGTGGGGGAAGAGAAACAAGTCTGTGAAACTAACAGGCAGAAAATCTGGACGACATTCTCATGTTTGCACGTCTTAATTTCCAACTTGCCAGTGAACTTGTTCAGAACAGCAAACATTTATTGTGCACCCATTATGTGCCAGGTGTTGAGAGAAGCACAAGAGATATCAAATCAAGTCAGACAAAGTTCTTGCCTCGGTCTATGGGTAGAGACAACACTTAAATGAATTATTCTAATATAGTGTGAACATGCTATAAGAGAGCTACTGGACACAGAGGAGGGACTCAGGATGGCTAGAATCTTGAGCCACAAGTAATCATTAGCCAGACGAAGAAGATTGTTGTAGGCACAATTAAAAGCATGAGCTAAAGATCCTGAGGAGGGGAACTTCATAGCGTTTGAAGGAAAATTAAGTCCATTTTTTTTCTTTCACCTGAGTTTTCAACAATGGAGTTATTCAAACAAAGTGTGAAATGCAATGCTGCAGAAACACTTTTTTGCAGAGTATTTGTGTTTCGATGTAGAGTTTAATCTTCCCCTCATTGCTGATACCTACCACAAGCAAAGTGTACGAAAGGAGACAGGGGGATGAGAGCAGACTGAATTATTTTTTGGATCTTCAGTGTCTACCTCATCGGTCTGGACAAGATGGGATGAAGGATGGATAGGTGGATGGACAGAAAGACAGAAGACACAGGATTTGTACAAACACACTCTCTATCTCTATCTATCTGTCTGTCTGTCTATCTATCTACTATATGGTAGGATTGTTGAATTGAATTGAAGCACTAATGAAGCAGAAACTAAACTGTTACTTACTTCAATGCATGAAGTTGGATGGATGGAAGTTGCTCAGTTTTCTGGGTCCTCCCATTCAATGTCCATGTTTTATGACATTGAGAATTAGGAGACACTAGGTCTACAAGGTCAGGGGAAAGTGAATTCCCCATTCCCTATCAGCTTAAATGTATGCTGGGCTTCCCTATGGGAACTTCGCCTTGTTCTAAGTATTGACTGCTCTCACTGCCAACTATCTCTAACTGTTAAGTTTCTTACTTTCCAATGTTATCTTGGGTCTTGGTACCTGAGGCGAGTTGGGAATACCCACCAAAGTGCCGCTATTTCATTATCATCCAACGTAATTGAACTATTTTAATGACTTCTCTATACTTTTGACCCCATTGGAGAAAAGTCATTTCTTTTTCACACAAAGGTGATTTTTCTCAACACATTAATGATTAGATTTGTTGACAAAGATATCTATCTATCTATCTATCTATCTATCTATCTATCTATCTATCTATCTATCTAAACTACAAGACCTTTTACTTCCACAGGGTAAAAAAATTCTCTCACTTCCCACATTTTGTCCCCTCATCACTATGATACTGGGTTCTTTTTCTGGATCTTCATTTTTCTTTCTCTTCAAATGATATTCTCTGGTGGGCAAAACTTAATGACTTTGTTGAAAGCAGTCTTGGAGTTTTCATACCCTCAAGAAGTTGATATTTATTCACCCTTAACCTGGGTTGGCTTTGCAATTGCTGCTAAAACTATCACTTGAGTTCCAGATCTCTATAGGGAAGAGAAGTCTTCAAAGTAATGGGAAGAAGTTGGTATGCATGAAACTAATTTAAAAATAAGCATATTTATTTATGTTAATCATGGGTAACTTGTGATCCTTAACTAGAACCTGCTGCTCTCAGAAAGTAAGAGGATCCTCAAAAGGGGGAGCAATACTAGGAAAAACCCTCGGGTGTGATAGCAAACGTAAGTCCACAGACTCAGTAAGGAAGTACTTTTCTGTAGGTCAGTACCAGCCAGGGCCCAGTCAGGAGACAGCAATCGTACCAGCCATTTTAATAGAGAGAATATTTTAATTTATTGGGGTGACATTAGTTAATAAGATTACATAGGTTTCAAGTGCACATTTCTATGATACATGATTTGTATATTGCATTGTGTGCCCCAGGGAGAATTTAGTATAAAGAACTGGTAACTGGGTAACTTAAAAGGGTATTGGAGATAGCTACTGCAAGATGCAGCTGCTTCCCCCTGAGGAAACAAAGGGAAGAGGTTGGGATTGTAAAATTTTCAAAGTGTGCAGGAGGAGGGGCCCATGAAATAAAAACTTGGAGCCCTGAGAAAGGCATGCTGCAAGCGCTGGTGTCTCAGGGTGTGATGAGGTGGGTGCTGGCTCTGTGTTTGTTCAAAGAAAGGACAAACTGAATTCAGCTTCTGCTACAGGAAGGCCTTGCCAGAGCCAGGGTAGAGAAGTAAGACTGGGGTAATGATGACAGAACAAGAATCCAAAAGGAAGCCACAGAAAGCAAACAGGAAAACAGTCAGGAAAAAATCAACCCCCTCTCCCTTCTCTGGGCTTACAGTCTATTCCTGGTGCCCCACTGTGACATCCTAATAAGGGTCCACTGGTGACATAAAAATGTGTTTTGCAGAGTCCCTTCCCCAGCATCACAAAGCCAGTACAGATCCTCAGCAGCTTACAGTGAGTGCTTACAGTGAGTGCTTACAACACATCGTAAGTTGAAAATATTGGAAGTCAAAATGCATCTAGTACACCTAATCTACCGAACACCATAGCGTTTCACGAATGACATGGGACGTCACAACACAATATCCAAAAACACTGCCAACACAGGACACTCGAGAGTATCAGTTGTTTACCCTTGTGATCACGTGGCTGACTGGGAGCTGTGGCCACCACATCCCGGCATCATGAGAGAACAGCGTACCACATATGTCTAGCCTGGGAAAAGATCAAAATTCAAAATTCATACCATCGTAAAGTTGAAATATCGCAAGTTGGGGATTCTTTGTATAAAAGGGCAGGTTTGCAGCTGGGTAATAATAGTTTAATAACTGGCACTTAAGTTTGCAGAAGTCACCCCATCTACAGTATGGGCTGGTTATGAAATTAAAGTACTGCCTGCAAACCACTGTCACAGCCAAGCTAATTGACTCCACACCATCCAATAGTCCCTGATGATTTGTCTAGGCCAAAATGCATACCCCTTGGTAATGATTGATATAGAAATGAGTTTCTCATATTTTATGTGTAACCTAAGAGTTTTACAAGCCCTTCAGCAAATTAATTAAATTGGTCCAGTGCCAGTGCTTTTAATAAGCTGCAGCCACTGGCATTAGGGCTTACATTGAGAAAGCTGACATGTAACAAATTTGGTCCCCTGTTTTCTTCTTCACATCGAGACCCAGAAGAATTTTTGAAAACTTTAATAAAGTAACATTGAAATAAACTAAAGGAAATGCTGAAAAAGGGGCAAGTCAAACTTGGCTGCTTTCACAGCTCAATCAACATTATTCTGGGATTCCTAGCTAGTGCCTTTACACAAGAAAAATAAATGAGGTGTATGAATATTAGAAACTGTTGTGATTTGGAGTTTTTATCATTATCCAACAGAAAAGCCTATTCAATCAACTCAATCCCTAACAGAATATTGGTGTTTAGTAAGTATGCCAGATTTAAGATCAGCATATACAAGTCAGTAGATTTGCTTCAAACCAACCACAGCCAATTAGAAACATATAAATTGAACAAAAGAATTCAAATAATTTATTTATAGCATTATTACAAACTGAAATACAATTCAGGATAAAGTAAGCAGGATGAAGTAAATTCTTTAGGAGAGATATATTCTCTGGTGTTTCTAAGAATGTTTTAATTTGGCATTTTACATTCTGTGATCATCTGTGAAAACAATACAAGAACATTCTGGATCATCTATATCAGGGTTTGGCAAACTACAGGGCATGTGTCAAATTCAGGATGTGTTGGCTTTGTAAATAAAGTTCTGTTAAAACACAGCACAACTGTGACTGTGTAGCTCCATGGGTTGGGCGTCATTCCATAAAGTGAAAGGTTGCTGGTTCAACTCCCAGTCAGGGCACATGCCTGGGTTGTAGGCCAGGTCCCCAGTTGGGGGCATGCAAGAGGCAACAGATCGATGTTTCTCTCACACATTGATGTTTCTTTTCCTCTCTTTCTCCCTCCCTTCCCCATCTCTAAAAATAAATGAAATCTAAAAAGAACACACTTTCAAAAACACAGCACATATTCTTTTATGTATGATGTATAGATATTTTGGCCTTAAATTATAACATTCAGTAGTTGCAACATACCAAGGTCTGTCCAGAAAAAGTCCAGCCATTGTTAATATAACGAGAATGATTTGTGCAACATTGATGTCACCTGGCAGCCAAGGAGAGTGGACTGGAATGCACATGCATGAACAATGATGACTTCACTGTGTTAGTCAGTGGGGGTGGTAAACGCTGTTGAGTGAGCATGTGTACTGTGTGGCTGTCACATTCAAAATGACTGAGCAAGTAGAGCAATGAATTTGCATCAAATTTAATGTTAACCTTGAACATTCCTCCTTGAAAACTATTCGGATGATTCAGAAGGCCGTAGCTATGGGCAACTGGTGGTTGGCAATATCATCATGATAATACACTCACTCATGAATCACATGTGGTTCAAATTTTTTTGGCAAAACATCAAATCACCCAGGTGACTCAGTCCCCCTACAGCCCAGATTTGGCACCCTGTGACTTCTGGCTTTTCCCTAAACCAAAATCGCCTTTGAAAGGGAAGAGATTTCAGACCATCGATGAGATTCAGGAAAATATGACAGGGCAGTTAATGGCAATTGGGAGAGCTGTGTGAGGTCCCAAGGTGTCTACTTTGGAGGGGACTGAGCTATCTTCATCCTATCTACAATGTTTTAGTATCTTGTAACTTTATTTTTCATAGTACATGGCTGGATACTTTCTGGACAGAACTCGTACACTCAGTGGCCCACAGGGTGAAAATATTTATTATCTGGCCTTTTATAGGAAATGTTTTCTGACCAATGAATTGTATGATCATATTATAAATGAGCCTGGTTTATATTTGCATTTGTGTTTCTAATCACACCGGGGCTTGAAGTGATTATATTTAAGTCTCAATATGCTGGCTGATAAACAGATCCAAGTACCTCAAGTAATACTCTTAGGTCAAAATGGAAACAAGCACCTTCTGTCCACCATTGTGCCCTTGTTTTAGTTATATCAATAGTGACAGGGATGAGACTTACCTCGTGCAGTTATAACCTACATTTGTGGCACTTTCATAGAGTAAGACTTATTTTCTAAGTTATTTAGTAAATTCAAACTGGTTTGCTCTAATCCAATCACATAATAGAGATGAGCCATATACTACTTTAACAGGATAAAGAGAATTACACAGAAGAGCACTTAAGACGAAAGGGTGTGTTTTTCCCCAGTAAGGTCACAGTGTGTGTCCATGCAAATGCGTTGCTGTAGAGCTATTGAGGAATGCTGGTGGAAGGCTTGGGTCTCTGCACGGCCCTCTACCACAGGCAGAACAAACCCAAAAGAAACCGCCACGCCCTAATGGTAGGCGCCTTTGTTGTCCTATGATCAGACGGGAAGTGAATACTGACTTTGTCATACTGACCACTAAGTTTGTATTTAGTAATTATAACAGTAAATATGCAGTGAATGATTATTTGTCAAGAAGCCCTTTTAAAGAAGTGTATTTTAGGAGAGAATACAGCCTTACTGGCACCTTGATTCTGGTCTTCCGATTTCCAGAACTGTCCAAAAATAAATTTCTGTTGTTTGAAGCCATCAAGTTTGGGATAGTTTGTTAATGGTAGCCCTAGGAAAGCAATACATGGCCCTTTACAGAAACGTTGGTTGACCTTTCAGTTCAGGTATTTTTTTTGGTAGAGTTTCTAGCAAATAAATCCCAATTTGCCCGTTGACCTTAAAGCCTTTTCTGGTTGACCATTATCTTCCTCCACTCTCACCACTATACACACAGGCACAACGCGCATGCACACACATATGCACACACACAAATACCACAAACATTCTGTGGGGAGGAGAGAACAGCTAGTAGTATACAGTCCTTCTTCCCCCCACCTGCAGCCTAAATAGCTTCCATTGTCAAGTTTGACCCCCACACTCATCACCCCAACACCCAAGCAGAGGCTTTATGGTGGGGAAAAAAAAACCAGCAGCTAGCTAGGCGACTCCCCAGTGTATTTAAAAAAAATTGAGTATACAATATAGTATAAATATCAGAATATTATGTAATTTTGTGTGTGTGTGTGTGTGGACATTCTAAGAAAAGTCTCTTTTGCTAAAAAAAAAAAAATAAGGTTCATTAAAACCAATCACCCACCACCAGCTAAAACAATGGCTCCAAAACCTTTAGAAACTCTGACTAGATTGTTGTGCCTGTGTATTTCTCTTTTAATGGCTACTTAGCAGGTAAAGGAGCAGCAGAGAGACTTGAGCTTCTAGAAGAGTGTTCTCAAGGATTCCCTTCATAGCTGGCTATTGCAAATAAAGCTGTAGGCAGCTTTAGCCAACATGAAACTGTAATGTTAGTAGATAAAAATAGTTACCATAGTTACCTTTCTCCACAGGGAAAAATTCAACTGTCTATAGTTATCTCTCATAGGGGTTTTGCAACGAAGCATGTGGGCTTGCTTTTATCTGATACCTTCAGAATGCTGAGGCATCTGTGAAAATTAGTTTGGAGTTGTTGAAATCTATTGTCAGTGATGTTGCTATTCCTCCCTATACTCATTATTTTCTTACAAGAACAAAAATACGTCCCTTAAAGTCTGTGAGCATTCAGTGACGAATGGAAGGAAACCACTGGTTAAGTTCCTGAATATAGGAATAGGTGCTGTTAGGTGCCAACAGAGAGGGAGAGCTGGTCCCAATTATCTCTGTTCTCCTGGGCACTGAGGCAGCCAGAATGATGTGTCACAGGGACAGGGTATTCACAGGGTGCCGAAGAGCTGGGCCAATAATACTGTTACAAAAAATTCACCAGGCCCAATTTTAAGATGGCCAAGTTCCTCTGAAATATATGTTTCTTTGGGAGACAAGAAGAAGCATATTCAAAATGGTCAGGAGGTTTGGGAATTTTGGAGCAAGGGAGCGTCTGAGTTACTTCTATCTCAAGATAAACTAAATATCCTTTAATTGTCTTCCTCCAGAGACACGGAAGAAGAAAGGCTCTGTGGTAATCGAAGATACTATCTTTCTAGGAGTCAGTGGAATTTTAGCACAGGGCTACACAAAGCGCCGATTGTGACAAGATAAGGAGCTTGCACGGGAATGTAAATCAATGCACTGCTTACTTCATTGAGAAAATTCTGATACCAGTAAATGAGATGAATTAAACAATGTTCTTACTGATAGTTGGTTTACATTCTGGCACCAGCTCCTTATCTCATCATGGATCAATAGCATTTTGCTAATAGGCAGCCAATCTGCAGACCACACAGACTTTGGAGTAACATGATTTGGGTTCAAATGTTCACTATGTCACTTACTATGCAACTTTGCATATACAGGCTCTGGCACAAATAATGCCCCTTTTTCTTACAAAATCACAAGCAGGTAATTCTGTAACATAACGATATCACACCCAAGCACACCATATGGCATTTTAGCTGAAACGTCCAAATTACAACAATAAATTATTACACTCTTGTTATTACCCTACCAACCACACTCAAGCAGGCCTTACTTCTGCCGGACCCTCTATTTTATAACCACCTTAAACTTCAGTTTTCTCATCTGTAGAATAGGAATGATAATGGTACCCAGCATGTGGGGGCCTCTGAGGAGTTCGAATACATCAATGCAAATATTCATTATCGACACAAAGTGGTTCTGTCTGTGCATACAGTCCAGAATGTATGGAAGGTGATGGGCTCCAGTGTGCTTGAGCAGCTCAATCCTAGGTTCTTATCGTGGAGCCCAGGCGCCGTAAGCAATGGATGAGAAGACCATTTCTGTAATTGCTAAGCATTCGTATTATGTTCCTTCAGATTCAATTCCATGTTCTGTATAGGGCCTTAAGCATTGCTTTGCCATCCCATGTGAGAAAACAATGCCATCAAATCGGCATATGCCTTCTCCTTATCTCTCTGCATTGACTATTTATTTACATGTTTTTCTCCCCCCCCCCCACACTGGACTATAAATTCCTCAAGGTCAAAGGCTTGGATTAATTTTCTTAATATTTTCTGCATGCCTGGCACGTAGTAGACAGTAACCACGTTCTTAGTGAACACATGTGGAATGGCAGATTCCTGACATTAATTACGAACAGAAGAGAACACAAGCTTTTGTCTACAATAATTAGGCTGACCTTTCCAAATGAACAAGTAATTTCTCCACATTGTTTGGCCTTCCACGAATTACTGTTGTTGGTATTTGACAATTAATTAGGATATGCTAATGTTAAAATGTAAGCACCATTAGGTGTGAGTCAAGGAAGAGATAGATGGATAGTCAGGAGTGGTAGGTACAAGATGTATCTAATTTTCACAGGGTTGCTCAAGATTCAGAATCTCCTGCTAGTTCTTTTTCTCTGACAAAGAATTGCGATCATCTGTTTTCGCATTATTTGAAGACAGCCTGAAGTTTGAAAGAGAGTTAAGATTCTGGACTAAAGCTTATTCTTCAGTGAAAGGTCATCTACTTCACCCAATTGATGCACCCCTTCACTTTCTCTTGACCACATCTGCATCACTGGTCCTTGGCTAAGCACGTCAGGGAGATGTCCAAGGTCATCACGTGGGCCTCCTCTCCCGACAGCTGCTCAGTCTCACCCACAGGGAAGCCAGGATTTGGTCTGTCGAGCTACTTCAGTGCCTGACTGGACCACAGGCTCTGACTCCTCCCACCACTTTGGGACTCAGCTGAAGAGATGTCCCTCAGGATATGGTGCCTGGGGACGTTAGTGTTCTGTATGGGGAGCCAATACATTTATTTTTATCCATTTTGGTTCACTCACACAGTTCCTCATTGTCAGTGAGGTGTTAACAATGTGAAAAATCATGTTATCTGCCCTTTATCCCCAAAGAAATGTTTCTATGTATCTCTGAGTCAAATTTTTCAACTTGAAATTGTTTGCAGTGAAGAGAAGGGAGTTTGGGTTGGTTACGTAGATGCAATGCAGAAACAGTAACCACAAGCTCCTCATTTTAGCTCAGGATCTCCAGGAAGTTGTCTAAGAGCTTTGTGCCATAGACTGTATATAATCCGTATGGGGGACAATTGCAATTACAGAAATTCAATCTTCCCGTCAGACAGCCCCAGAGCAGAAGCCCATATCCACAAAGATCTTCGCTTCTTTCCGGCTTATGCATTTTTCTGTGTTTGCATAGCATTTTGTTTGCATACTGTGGTCTGTTTGGATTTCTAATGCAATGATTTGCATTTTTAGTGATGTGTAAACATTTGCATTTCCCCTGCAATCTGTAATTTCCTTGAAAGCAAGGATGTATTTCAGTGATCCATGAGTCATCTCAGACTGGCACAGTCCCTGATGTGTACTAAGTAATTTAATTAAACTCTAACGAATACCTTTGAAATGACCTAACTTGATGTAGGTATTTCCTGCATTATGTATTAAGAAACAAAACAATAACAAAACCCACTTCACTGAAAGAATCCCAAGATTTTGTGAAAGTTTCTAAACCTTGGAATAGAGGAAAGCGAATTTTAATTCCTATAAACACAGTTTAAGTGCAAAATGGAAGGTATCCAACTGTCCATGACTAATTTCTCTTATAAAGGAGAATACTTTCTGTTTTAATAAAAAAGAAAAAGACCACAGTACGGTGATTAACAGAGGGAAGAGGGGTGGGGGAGGTAAGAGAGGGTAAAGGGGGCATAAGCGGGGATGGAGGGAGACTTGACTCAGGGTGGCAAACACACGATACAGTAACAGATGATGTGTTACATAGAATTGTACACTTGAAACCTATATAATTCTATTAACCAGTGTCACCCCAATAAATTCAATAAAAATAAATTTAAAAAGTAAATAGAAAAACAAACAAAACACTTTGTAGTGTTAATTACATTGGCTACTTATCTAAAACCATCAAGTATCTAAAACATTCTACTGTCTAGAGTCATTTTTTTTTGAGCCCTAGTGAGTAGTTTTTGTAACCTTGAGGGAGAACATTTCTATGATTTCAATATATCCTGTCAAAATCTTTAGCATTAAACTGTAAAAAATCCTTACTGAAGTCGGTCTCAGAACACTGCCCACTTTCAGCTTGGAGCTTAGATTAGCTTTCAAAAAAGGAAGCCGGAGGTTGCGTTAATATAAAGGAAAAGTCCTTTGTGATTCCCGCATTCGTTGAGCTCCTCTGGGAAGTGACTTATGCTTGGATTTCAGAGGTGTCTGTCTTTGCAGGAAAATGCTCATTAATGTCATATCATAAAATCCCTCAACTGTAAGTGACTGGGAGGCACCTTCAAGTGATGCATTTAAAAGAACCTCTGTAGAAGGGGAACACAATCAAGATAATAATGTCACAAGGCCTAATAAAGAAGACAAAGATGCCAAATGAAGCCAGCCTCATGTATCGAACAGTAAGGATTAGTTTATAGGGTTTAATTCGATTGAATGATGGAAGTTTTACACTTAGAGATTCATTACTTTGTGCAAAATAAGGTTCCATGTTTTTCCACTTTGACATTCTAGTCTTGATTTAGGCATAATATGGATGATCAGGATGGCCACCTTTGATAAATGTGTTGAGCTCTTTGATAAATGTGGTTAAAGTTATTTTGTTTTGTTTGTCATCAAAATCCAGTGAGGGACACTTACCGTTATCCCCATTTTGAAGATAGGTAGGGTTTGCATGGAGAGGTGAACCAACCTGCTTTGAGCTAATAAAAGGAGGAGGCATCATTAGTAACCTAATCTCAGCAGTATTTTAGTGCCAGCTTCAATTGTCCCAGATTTACGAGCCAAACAGAGACTTAATAGTGTAAATCAATTACACTTGAATAAAGGCTGACTACATCCCATTGTGCAGTGATGTGCAGTACAAAAATGTAGTGAGTCTTAAAAGAAAAGAAATTTACCCCTAAATTGAGAATTAAGCAAACCGAGTTTTCACTATCTTTGTTGGAGAAATCTGCTAATAGCTGTTTGGAAAAAAAGCAGGACTTTGTCTACATTGGCTGACTTTTGCTTGGTACCACTTGGTGCCATTGTGCTTAATTGCCTCTTTGTCAAGGGATATAACCTTGTTACTTGGTACATCTATGTGATAGCCAGATAGTTAGCATATTGTTTATGTCTCATACATATCACCTATTATTAGCAATTACAGAAAGACGGTCCTGAAGACCCTATGCCCTAAATATTGTCGTGACACTTGGTGAACAAATTATCAAGTTTCATCTATGATAAGTTGAGTACTCTGAAAGAAACCCACATCATCACTTAGCAACAGAGCCGTGCACTTTACATGCAAATTTTCACCTTGGTAATGCAGTTTGAGGGATACCAGAGAATATTCTGCTATGTGTTCCCAAAGACTTTTCATCTTTGGCTCCTGAAACAGGCTCCTCTGTTTGTAGGTGCTTCAAAAATACCCAACTCAAATGGGCTTACAACCCAAAAGGGACCGAACTGTCATGAAAAGTGCAAGAGTGCCAGGATCAATTTGGTTTCAGGGTCAGCTAACTGGTAAACCCAGAACCTTCCACCGTATCACCAGGAGTTGTTCCTCTGGCATATCTTTGATTTGCTCTCTGCATTGCCTCATGCTCAGGCTCCCTTAGGGGACCCAGATGTAGGCTGCAGGCCTACATTCTCCTGATTTAAGATTGGCAGGAAAGAGAGTGAGTCTTCTCTCTCTAGCCTTAACAGGAGCCTTAGCCCTCATTCCCACTGGGTCAACTCGGCCACGGGCTCATCCCTGAAACCAGCACTGTGGGCACTTCATGGAAAATAATGAAAATGAACATTCATTGAGTACTTAGTGTGCGTCCGGCATGGTTCCAAGCTCTTCTCCCATGTGACAGGTGTATTATTTTGTTTATGGCACTGAAGAAGAAAATGAGGCATAGAAAGACCATGTTGCAGAGCTAGTAAGGAGTTGAATGGCAAGTCAAACCAAGGTAGTTTCACCCCAATTATAAACCACTACACTCTGTTCTCTGTATGGCTTAGATGTGTGTCCGATATCTACCTCTGGGGTCACCTGCACATAAACCTCAGAGGACTTGGGGTGGTGGAAGGGTACCATCAAAGAAAATGTCAGGAACTGTTACCAAAAGAATTGGGAATGAATGCCTGTCAGCCATAATCAGTAAATCTCTGATTTAGTGAGTCATGATATTCTGTTAATGTAACAATTCTGATTTTTTCCTAATCAACATGCCTTAAAGCTACTATACATCACCATCAGTAAGAATGGTAGTCACTCATCTTTAGGGGTACCCCTAAAGAGTACTCTGTGTTAAAAGATAATTTTCAGAAATAGGTAAAATCATGACTCTTACCAAGACATAAAAATGAACATGTGCTAAAGATTTTATTTTACTCATGAAGAAATCGCAGATATTAAAACTGGTTCAAAGTACTGTAATAGTCAAAAAAGCACAAACTTATGTGCAGCAGGGAAATGTTTAACTGAATGTGCAGATGGACACAAAATGGACAGAGAAGTCAGACCTCTATTGGAGAAGACAAAACTTGCATGTCCATAGGAGATATTTTACATTGGGATTGCTTAACTATGTTTTATGAAATGGTGAAATAGCTCAGCGCGATGAAAGGCCAGAGTCTCATAACTGGGCAAGGAGATCCCTAGACAATGTATAGTTTCACAATGAAACAGTATTTTTCTATAATTTTTTACAATGTTTTTATCTGTCAGCTTTTAAATTTAATCTTTATTGTGTTGTTTTTTTTTTTACTTTCCCATTTAGTCTCCCTTTATCACTGCACCCATCCCGCAATCCCCACACTGTTGTCCATGTCCACGAGCCCTTTTTCTTTTTTGCTCCACCCCTCCACCCCCTCACCTCCCCCTCCACTAGCTGGCATAGAACACTTAATATAAGATCTAAGGTCTTAACAGAGTTTGAAGAGTACAGTGCAGTATTGCCAACTACAGGCACAATGTTGCACAACAGATCTTTGAACTTATTCATCTTGTGTAATTGAAACTTTATACATTTTGAATAGCTTCTTACCACTTCCTCTTCTTTCCAGCCCCTGGAAACCACCATTCTATGGTCTGCTTCTCTGTGTCTGGCTATTTTTATATGCCTTATGTAAGTAGAATCATGCAGTAGTTGTTCTTCCGTAACTGGTTTACTTCATTTAGCATAATGTCTGCAAGGCTCATCCATATTGTTATATATTGCAGAATTTCCTTCATTTTAAAGATTGAATAATATTCTGTTCTGTGAAATACATATTTAAAAAGCCATTCATCGATGAGCATTTAGGTTTCTCTACCTCTTGGCTGTTGGGAAAAGTTACCATAAACATGAAACTGTCAATGTCTCTTTAAGATCCGGGTTTCAATTCTCCTGGGTAAATGCCCAGAAGTGGGATTTCTGGGTCCTATGGTGGTTCTATTTTTAATTTTGTGAGGAACCTCCTTACTGTTTTCCACAATGGTTACACCATTTTGCATTCCCACCAGCAGTTCCAGTTTCTCCACATCCTTGCCAATAACACTTCTTGTCTCTTTGTATAATAACCATCCTAAAAGGTATAAGATGTTATTTCACTATGGCTTTGAATTGCATAGGACAGAGATCAGGAAAAGTGCCAAATGTAGAGCTTCCACTGTCCTCTCCCCGTAGAGTCATAGACAGGTGCCACCTCCCTGGCATTAATGTGTGATAATGTATACGGAAAAGTTTTTATTGGGGCTCAATTACATACTGCTCATGTGGCTGACCTAATGTTGGATCCCCTCCAGAGGAAGAACTGATAACTCATAGTCCAAAGCTTCCTTCATATATTTATTAGACTGTCTGGTGGCCAAGGTCCCCAGTCAAACAAAGATGTTCCAATCAGGCAGGACATTCCAAGGACCTAGAGATTACCTCCCAGTGGCCAAGGGCAAAGGTCAGACCATTTTGGGTAAGGTTAATTCTTCACTACACAAGGGGCATAATCAAATTCTTTAAACCACTTTAACTTTCAGGTCTGCAGATTACAAATATGAATAACAACATGAAAGGCTCACATATATTGAGTGCTTACCAAGTGTGATGCCCAAAGTTAAGACTTTCATATCCACTATGTTACTCAATCTTGGTTTATATCATTCAATCCTGTGAAGTGGGCACAATTAACCCTGATTTATGCATGAGTGTCATATGCATAACACCCAAGAGAATTTGGGTACTTTGGCAGGGACTCATAGGCATTGACAGAGTTAAATTCCAGCCTTTGTTGGATAGACTCCAAATCCTTTTAACCACAAGACTTCATGCCTTCTACTTAGCATGTTTTGAATGAAATAATTCAGGCCCAAGTGTTGGCATGAAAATAGGTTTACAAAAACTAAATACTTATACGGGTAGAATGGCTTTTAAAATGTATTCTATCAACACTTAGAAGGAAAGAAGATGGTTGATCACTAACTTTTTGCCTGGAACAACAAAGAAAACTTTTAGACATAGAAATATCAGCTTTGTGAGAATAGGTCAGAAAGGGGAGGGAATTTTTTCCCCTAAGCTGCAGGCAGAGCCTCAATCATTACAAAGAAGTTGAAATCTAATCTGTCTTGTGCAGTAGCTGTAGTGGGCATTTTTCTGTCTCCATCTGGGAAATTTCAATGTTGTAATTTTCACCTGCCAAACTTCTACAGGAAGATTATGAAAATTAACAATGTGATTTGAAAGAGCTTATAGTAATTACTCATAAAGGTGAGGAGTAAGAACAAAGTACTCTCAGAGAACCTAGTAAATATGCATGTTGCTCAAAGGTGAGTTTGCTCCACTAATTTGTGAGCAGGTAGAATGATTTTTCCGTAGTGCCCCTTTGAATGACATTTGAATAATACATGATTTTCATACTTTTGTTGTCTGTACAATTGTGTATCTGAGCGTTTTAAAGGAATGAGATATTTTCCACTTCTAGAAAAGAACTAGTGTGAAGAAGCAAACTAATGAGTTATGCAACCACAAGAATAGATTAAAAATGAAGAAAGCTTATATTTTATTAAAGTACTTATTATGGAGATGAGAGAAATGCTATTAGAAGCTAAAATCAACTCCTCATACCAGGACATTCTCTGTTTTCCAGAAAGAACGAGTCAAACTAAATCTACAAGTTTCTTGGAATATTCCATACCCTTAGCCTAAGTAATAGGCCATTCTTGGAATAGTCAGTGCCATCACTAATGAATATGACTCTGTTTTAATATAGACCAATGTAAGCCCATATTTCATTGTGATTTGAAATTGGTATTCAACAGCTGTCTACTCAGATATTGATTATTCATCCATAAACAGCCTCCTTTCTCATTTTGAGCTCTGTCTTGAGGGGAACTAAACCAAGAAAAGAGTCAACATTTAAAGAAGTATCAGCACAAGAAAGTGACCAGGTAGCCTATTCTGAGGCAGCCCTTGGCATCAAGCCCTTGAATGTCATCCATGACTGGTGGCCAAACCTCTTCTGACAGCCCAACCACTGCTATGTCTGGTCAAGTTTAGTACCAGGCCTCAGCTACTATCCCCACCACAAAATCTGCCTGCTATGGTTTGTGTGAACCCACAGTCCTCAGTAAGTAGTCTTGAAAGTTGACACCTTAGAAGTTGTGGGCAAGAAAGAGATTGACTCTTGACTGGCATGAGTCATTTTCCACTGGGAAAAGGACATGTGGGCAGGTGCTCAAAAGGAGTGGGACTTCTAGTATTGGGTGCATTCTCTCTATAGCTATAGGAATCTACTGACAATATGCCAATCATTGTTTTTTTCTGTCTTCTCTCTGCTCCCCATACCTCTGTTGGAAATATTTAGGTGTTTCCAGAAGCGTTTTTATGATGAAGCCCTCCAAATCCCTGGAGAGGACAGGGGTTTTTGAAATCACTTGGGAAAAAATTGGTCTCTATTCTGAAGTAAAGGATTGTTCCATGATAATGTTTTTCATTACTCTGAATTCTTAGGACATGAAAAATTGTGTGGCATTTCTTTCACATGCTAAGTCTTTGGAGTTTTACATTTATGTGCAAATATTCAGCTTTGGGATCTGTATTCAACTTCTCAATTAAATTTTTATGCAGAGCCAAATTAGCTTTGCAAACATATAGTACATTTGCAATTTTTACTCATCTTAATTATGGCTTCAGTCAGCCCTGAACAGGAACATTTGTTGTCCCTACCTACAGATAGTTTGCAAAACAGAAAAAAATAGTTTCAACTTTGGCCCTGGCCAGTGTGTCTCAGTTCGTTGGAGTGTCATACCATACACCCAAAAGTTGTGGGTTCACTCTGGTTGGTGTAGCTCAGTGGATTGGATTGAGTGCGGGCCTATGAACCAAAGGGTCACTGGTTCAATTTCCAGTCAGAGCACACACCTGGGTTGTAGACCAGGTCCCCAGTGTGGTGTGTGCAAGAGGCAACCACACATTGATGTTTCTCTCCCTCTCTTTCTCTCACCCTTCCCCTCTCTCTGAAAATAAACAAATAAAATATTTTAAAAAAATTTTTAAAAAAGGCAATTTTTTATTTCTTTGAAATGAAAACTGTTGAAATTTACCCTTACTAGTGTATTGTGTATACACCTAAAATTACTCCATAATATCCAGGAAAAATGAAATATATTTGGGGAAATGATACCTGTAGACTTATACCATCTTGAAGCTGGGTTATAATGACCCAACATCATTGAGACCCTAGGAGCAGTATGGAAGAGTTCTGAGTTCGCCTCGCAACTTCTTTTGGATCCGGGAAATTCAGAGTTGGCCGACCCTGCTCTCTCTGTCCTGATCCTCAACATACATATCTGCAGGCAGAGCTCCGGAAGAAAGGGAAACAAGGAAAATGACAAAATGACATTGCTGCTTACAAGTCTCCTGCCCTCCTTGCTCCACAACTAGCTCCTCCTGTACAGAAATTGGCTTCCTGAGTCCAGAGAATAAACACAACGGGAAGCCCGAAGAAGGCAGAGTTGGAATTTGCAGTCTCCCTCTCCCCATCCGTAATGCTTCTCCCGTGCTGAGGCACAGCCCCGTCCTTGGCACTTAGCGCATCACAGAAGTCATGTGACAATGAAGGTTTCATGAAGTTGGCCCAAGAATGATTTTCAGATGGGGAGAGAGAGTGTGTGCTGAGGGACATGAATCTTATTCCCAAATGTGTCAATCCAAGTAACTTTAGCTGTCTGAAGTCTCCTTATATTTAGTAAAAATCAATAGTCTAATGTATCCACATCGTATTGCTTCATGAGCAAGCTTTAAAGTTTCCTGTGGGCCTTTCCCCAGGCCCCCTATCAGATTTTGTGTTTCCCTTTTGAATGCACCATTTCACTGGAAGTCCAGTCATGCAGGAGAGCATTGTATCACTCAGTTAACCTCAGTGCCCTAGGCGAAGGCCTTTTCTCCAATTCTACAATGGGCACCTCTTCTGCCCTTTCTAGTTCATCCCTCCCCTCTTGGAGGTTAAATAGAAGTGTTGCTATGGGTTGTTTTTTTCCTTACTGATAAAGAAATGCTGTCAACCTATTTTATGGGCGGTGTGTAAAGATGGTATGGAGTTGCCACAGAATGATATTAGGCAATTTGTAGGTATCTATAGATCATAGCCTGTGTTTTTCCAAAATCATATGAGAAAAAGGCAGGAGAGAAAGAAAGGGTGTGGGGAGCTGGTATGTCATGGAGGAAGAAAAGGCCCGTGCAAAGATGTGTTACTGTGTCAGCTCCTACTGGACTTGATAGCCCAGGACCTGGCCAGGAGACTTATGAGATGCACCTCAGAACTGTCAGCCCAGGGCACAAAGAGGACAACTTTGTCCTTCAGTTGCCAACCCCGCTGGCCAAGGGTGAATTCCCACGCAGATTTTCTGGCTGTGTTTACAGGAGGGCCAAGTGGGTTTCTCTGAGTGGGTCGTGCTATGGGGTCACAGAGACCTTAGGGCAGGAAGCAAGATATAAGAGGCACAACACGTGGCAAGGCCCTGTGAGGTGCATGTTTGTGAAACTTCTGGGAACCAGAGTATAGAACACGTGACCAAAAGGCTGTGCCTCCTTGGCATTCATTTGTTATGAAAAGCAAGCTGCTCCCTAAACCCAGATTCATCCCTACTTTGCAAAAGTTTTTGCGTTAGCTCATAAGCAGTCCACTAGAAATTTACCTTAGAAATTTCCCAAAGTTATCAAAGAATCACCTATAATACAAAACTATCCGGTTTGGTCCCATGCCAAACAATGTTGTACATCATCTCTGTAAAGTAACAGCTTACCTATTGTGTCCACTGTTGACGAATTCACGATTACTTTGGGTGAGTTAGGATCTTTCTGTGTACCAGTGAGAGAAACTTGATCCAAAGACAAGGAAAAATAAAAGGGGAGCTTTAATGGCTTGCATACTAGTTGAGAAGTCTTAGAAGTCTTAGGGTGAAATTAATTTGAAGCTCAGCTATATCCAGGGTCTCAAGTGATGCCCCCAGGCCCCCCTCCTCCTCCCTGCTCTGTCTCTTTATCTCAGTCTTTCCATGCCTTGGCTGTCTTTCTGGGCCATTCTTTGCATGCAACTCCCATTCTGTGTTGCTACAAGTGCATCAGAAAAAGGGTCAAAGGCAGCCGAAACCTTTCAACCACCTCGCGGCTTGTGGTTCAGTGTCTTACGTGTCTATTTGGCCTACAGCCCAATCACTGTGGGGAGGAATATGGGGCAACTTGAGTAGCAAGACTTGGGTAAATTCCCATTTTGGTGGCCCAGGTGATTTTCTGGGATTATCAGTCCCATCAGAATCACGTGGGCTGGGAGAGTGGCAGGCCCCAGTAAAAACAGATGTGTCAGGCTTTTAAAAGCAATGAGAACCAATTAATTGCTACTCATGAGCAAAACTTCTGGTAAAGCCTTCCCCTTCAAGCAATGACACTTTTTGTATTTTTACTTTTTATCTTTTTTTTTTTACATAAAAACACTTATCAGTCTCTTATTTCATGCTTTTCTTTCTCCCGTTGCCCCTTCCTTTTTCTTCTCAAATTTTTCAACTCATTTTACGTTCTTGGACTCACAGATGACTCGTGTTCACAATCTAATTCATGATCCTTCTTTGTTTTTCCTTCATGCTCATGTAATCACAGTAAATATCCATATGCATATTTATATATACACAGCTATGTGCTCTTAAATGATGATAAACTTTGCCTCTCAGGGCAAAAATTTGGCAATGTCTGGAGATACTTTTGGTTGTCACAACTGAAGGGTGGCCCTGGCATTTCATGAGTAGAGGTCATGGGTAGAGGTCGGTGTATGCACCGCTAAATATCCTGCAGTGGGCAAGGCAATCCCCACAACGAAGAATTACCTGGCCCAAAATGTCAATAGTGTCGAGGTTAAGAAACTCCAAGCTATATCCATGCATGTAAGTTTCAGTTATTATTTCTTTATAAAATTGAGATCATATTAAACTCATTTCTCTGCGTCTTGTTTTCTCACTCAATAATCCTAAGTACAGCAACACAAAATTAATTGCTATAACATGAATTAACTATGTATGATGGTTGCTTAATATTTCATTACGTGGATGTAATCTAATCTATGTAACCATTCACCCGCTGACATATTCACTTTGTTTTCTGTTTTGGAGTTTTGTTTTTTGCCACTACACCCTCATTTTAGTTTTGCAGATCCCTAAAGCAAGTCCCAAGAGGAGGGTTTAAGTGGAATAGTTTATTTTGAAAGTGGAAGGAACACCAGAGGGGTAGTAGGAAAGTGAGACAGGGAAGGGAAAACAGCCCACAGAGGGTGCAGTGTCCAGACTGCTATTCCTGTGCACGACTGGAGCTCCATCCTGTTGGCGGGTTCTCAGAGCCAGTGTAGAAAACGAGCTTCAAGAGTTTTCTTTCGAAGGATGAGGGAGCTGGGAGTATTTAGACCAATTCATGCCAGTGATGGGCTGTGGGCTACTCCTAGGGAGCATTGTCTCTGCAGTACTTTGTAAGTGTGACTAAGGGGGCTCCAGCAACGACCTCGGGCAAAGAACTATATATACTGTCCACTGGAAGGCAGACTGGTGGGCGACAATGCAGTACCATGAGCAGAGGGAAGCTGCACACTGCTAAAAATCTGCCGCACTCCTTGCCACCCATACCTTTATTTGTAGTTCTGTTATTTCTGTGGGATGGCATTTTAATGATGGGATTGCTGGGTTAAAGTGTATATTCACATTAACTTCAATAGATGCTACCTGAGTGCTTTCACAAATAACTCATAATTCACAACGTCACCTGCAAATTTTGAAAGTGCTCTTTTCCCCACATCCCTGCCACCAAGAAATGTCATGACCCCTTGCAATTTTGTCAGCTTGGTAAGTGAAACACGATGTCTTGTTGCTTTAAAAAGTATTCTGACTAGTATTTTTGTTTGTTGGCCAAATAGCTTTACCCTCCTGTAAAATATCTTTTCATCCATTTTTTGTAGGTCATTTTGCCCTTTTTGACAAATAATTCGCCTGTTCAAAGTGTGCAATACTATGCCTTTGCTATTAGCCAACTTGAACAACCATCATCACAATCAATTTGAGAACATTTCATCACCTTTGAAAGAGACCCCTGTACCCATTAGAAGTCATTCCATATTTTTCCAAACCCCAAGCCTCAGAAAGCAAATAATTTACTTTTTATCCTTCTATATTTTCTTATTATGAACATTTCCTGTCAATGGAATCATTCATGTGCCTTTTGTGACTGCCTTCTATTCCCTTGGTATAATGTTCTTAATGTTCATCCATGTCATAGCATGTTTCCGTATTTCATTCCTTTTATTGCCAAATGATATTTCATTATATGGACAGACCACATTTTATTCATGTGTGCATCAGTTAATAGCTATCAGGTTATTTCCACTTTTTGGCTATTGTGAATAATACTGCTATGGGCATTGATGTACAAGTTTTTTGTGTGGACGTATGTTTTCAATTATCTTTTTACCTTGGAGACATAGCCAGGAGTGAAAATGCTGACTCATATGGTAATTCCATGTTTAACCTTTTGAGGGAGGTGCTGCCATCCCACAAGATGTTTAAGGGAATACCTTTAGGAAAGGTGACAAAAGGAAAGACAAGGTATGAGTGATCAGGGCTTTCAGGGTCAATATTTTAAAAGCTATCGGATGAATACTTCATTCCTTAAATAATGGTTGAGCGTCTGTCATGTGCTGGGTACTGGTCTAGGCGCCAGGGCTACTGCAGTGGAAGATAGACAACAAATCAATCAGGAAATAAATGCATGATGATTTCATTGAGTAAAACATGCTGAGCAGAAGATAAAACAGAATGTTATGAAGGGGGTGAGGGTTATGTTAGATACAATGGTCAGGGAAGGCTGTTCTAAGGACGTGTCTTTTGAAGCTGAACCTGACAGAACATTCCCTCCCTGGGTCCAACACTAGAGGTTGAACCATGATGGATCAAAATCATAATGGCTGTCCTGTTCACCTTTAGTCAGTGATTTGTTGGGGAGTGAGTTGTAACTCAGTTCTGGAGAAAGAGATGGAATGGTAAGCCCACTGGGGAGCTTCTTGGGAAGCCAAAGTTAAAATCCATACAAAGAGAAAGCCCCTTTGCCTCTGCCTTCACTTCTGTCTTTAGAAACTGTCTTGGAAGGATGTTATATTTACAATTGGATCAATAAGAACAAGGAAGGTAAGAGACATGGTCCTTGATGACATCATGACATTGCTGAGTTAATTCTGAACCACTGACCAACAGATTTCATGTAATAGAGAATAAATATCTTTATATTAGTTGGGTTTTCTGTGACTTGCATCACAGAAAGAAGACATAATAAATGAAGCGAATGAATAAGTGCTTGTCTACATTTATGTAAATATACCTGAATCACTCATTGTATTTTTGTTATCATTCATTATAATATCCAAAATGCATATCATATTGACTAGCACTCAATAAATACTTATTAAAATTATGAAATAAATAAATGATGAATGGGGGTGAAAATCCAAAAGTCAGGATCTGAGATAAACCTTAGTGAACACACTTAGGTAATTGCTCCATAAAGCAATTTATCTTAATGCCTAAGATCAGCAAGTATTCAGATGTTGCAAATTGCCAAACACATTTTTGATTTGGTTAGATATATTCTAAATTTAAGAAATGGAATGCAAATCAGCAGAGACTAAAAGCTTTTGCTGGCTCTGACATAATGTACTTTGGCAGGGGAAAAACTCAATAGTGGGACTAGAATAAAGAATTCAGTGTAAATTGAAGAAACTGATCTCAAAAATTCAGCTTACATCATCTTTTAACATATATATCTCAACCACCCAGAAGAATATATATAGCATTGTGGGGAATATGGGGATCTATTAGTCCCATTTGAAAATGAAATTCTCCCACATCAGTGCCAGTTAAATACCCTCTAAAGCAACTGAGCGTGCTTCATCCTTTAGTCCTTCCCAGTTAGCTCCTCAGTAGATTGTCTTACATTAAAAACTGTGCAGGAAGTCATTTAATGCATGTAATAATTTTTATCTTGTTTACAGAAATTTGTTGTCAGCTAATATGTACAGGTAGTAATCATGATTATACGTGGTGTCAGACTGAAGGAAATATGGCATACGGAAGTTGACATATCTATCAATAATGATCTAAAACAAGAGTACTCAGCTTGTCTGATTATTCTTTTTGCTTCCTCTCTCCCTGTCATTCACTTCCTTCCCATGAACTCTTAAAATCTATCCCTTTAAAAATAACAAGATAATCTCTGTTAACCTTCTATCTCACTCTAGCCAACTCCAAATCCCCCTTCTATCCCTCCTCTTCAAATTTCTTGTGTTATCCATACTACCCTGAGGCAGACTGAGTTAGTGTCCCACTCAACTCCTCTCATTACTCAGCTTCCAGTATTGGCCGGTGGTATCCTACTTTAAGAACCTGGATATTCCACCTGGGGACTTCTCTCCAGTATAGTACAGGGCACATCAGAAATGTTGAGGAATTCACGCTCTTGGAAATATCCCTCAGCCAATGATGGACTTCCCAGTTTGTGGTGAGATGAGTCTAACTCTGCAGTATGTTCTACATTGTCTCCCAGAGATTCCCAGTGGGGCTAACAGGCAGTTGCCCACAGCAATAATATGTTCAGTATGTCACCCTTTACTTCTTTACTCACTTCTTTCCCTTTCTTTCTTACTGCCCCTCCCCCTTGCTATTGCTTCCTGGGATTGTCTCCCAAACAAACCACTTGAAGTCAAGCCTTTGTCTTTGAATCTGTTTCTGAGAGACATATCCGTTTCTATCTTATCACCTCTCATTGCTTTTCAGCAACTACCTTGTGGGTTCTGCCGCATCATGTCACTGAAGACCTCCCTGTCAATGAATGCACAGGATATATTCAGTCCTAACTTAGTCTCTCAGTGACATTACACAAATTGACTGCATACAGTTCTTGAAATGCTCTCTTGACAAATTGATACTGTGTACTTCCAGTTCTCCTTTTACTTCTCTATTTGTTTCCTCCTGGTCTCCCTTGTGGCATCATCTGTCTCTAACTGACCATTAAATGTTAAAGTTCCTCAAGACTTGATTCTTTTTTTTTCAATTTATTTATTTATTTTTACAGAGGGAAGGGAGGGAGAGAGAGAGAGAGAGAGAGAGAGAGAGAGAGAGAGAGACATCAATGTGCGGTTGCTGGGGGCCGTGGCCTACAACCTAGGCATGTGCCCTGACTGGGAATCGAACCTGCGATGCCTGGTTCGCAGCCCGCGCTCAATCCACTGAGCTACGCCAGTCAGGGCAAGCCTTGATTCTGATATACTCCTCTTCTCAGTCTATACTATCTCTGGCTGATTTCATCCACATATTCATCTTCACCTTCACCCTTAAGGGAATAACTCACACATTTGCATCTTCCACACCAACCTGTAGTCTGCACTGCAGGCATGAATATCTAATTGTCTACTTTATTCTGCTTTGATAACTTAAAGACATCTCAAACTCAAGAGGATTCGAAAGAAAATATGAGTTTTCCTCCAACACCCTGTACTATCCTATTGATCTCATGTCAGGGAAGTTTAACACTATCCATCTAGTTTTGAAAGGCTGAACCCTAGTCATCATTCTCAATTCATCTTTCTTCTTCTTCACCATTCCCTAAAACACGCATCTAATCCATCATTAATTAAATCCTTTTGAGTGTTCACCATCCCAAGTCAGGTCCCTTTCCATCACCATTTATGGTCCCCTCACCCTCTTCTACCTTGATTTGGGGTGGTGAACACACAATACAATATATAGATGATGTGCTATAGAACTGTGCTCTTGAAATTTTTATAATTTTATTAATCAGTATCACCCCAATAAATTCAATAAAATTTAAAAATGCTTTTGATTTTACCTGTTAAATATTTTTGAACCTGTCAACTTCTTTTGTTCCTCCACCATCTCTCAAACCTCTCTGCAAACACCTCTTAACTTGCTGGCCCACTTCCTCTCTATTGCCATGATCCATTCTCAACACTGTCATTAAAGTGGTAGGATTGTGTCCATCCTCACCCCCTCCCCATATTTAAACCACTTCCCACATTACCTTGATCCCTGCATGTCTTCCATCTGGCTATTCCTGAGTTATATCCTTTATAATTATCCAGTGATCTAGTAAGTAACATATTTCTCTGAGTTCTGTAAGCCACTCTAGCAAATTAACTGAACCCAGGTGGGGAGGGGCTGTTGGAACCTCTGTTTTATAGCCAGCCAGTCAGAAGTACAGGTAGCAGCTTAGATTTTCAGCTGGCTTCTGAAGTGTGATGTGTAAGTGGGGTGTGCAGTCCTGTAGGATTTAACCCATGGAATCTGATGCTCTCTTTAGGTAGGTAGTGTCAGATTTGAGTTGAATTCTTGACCATCCTGCTGATATCTGAGAATTGTTTGCTGGTGTGAAGGGAACCCCATCCTCCGTAGTGGAACTGGATCCAGAAAGCCAAATTTACTATATCCTTGAATTACAGTGATTGTAGTTGAGATTCACAATTATTTGTTCATTAAATGAATAACTGCATTAGATCAATGAATAACAAAAAGCTACATTCCCAAAGCTAGAAGAATTTTATCTCCTGTTACAATCTGAATTGTAGCCCCCCAAATTGACATATTAAAGCCCTAATTCCTAGTACCTCAAAATATGGCTGTATTTGGAAATAGGGCATTTAAAGAGGTAATTAAGTTAAAATTGGGACTTTAGCGTGGCCCTATAATCCAATATAACTGACGTCCTTACAACACAGACAGAAGGACAACCATGTAAGGACACAGTGAGATACGTTAAAAGAAACCAGACCTACAGACATCTTGATCTTGGACTTCTAGCCTCCCAAACTGTGAAAGAATACATTTCTGTTATTTAAGCCATCCAGTCTGTGAATTTTGTTATGGCAGCTCTAGCAAACTAATACATCTTGGTTATCTCAATGGGTTGCTATATACTCTCTTGGAATGCATCCAACACCACCTTGTTCCTCAAGAACTCTTCTCACGTGCTTGCCACTTCATCAAGTAGTTTTTGACTGTGCCAGGATGTTCCCATCTGCTTTAAATGAGGCAGAATTCATCATTGTCCCATGTGTTCAGCTTGAAAGCCAATCTTTATAAATTGGGGGATAAAATGACCTTGATGTTATGGTAGTACCCTCACTATGTGGGTAGAAATCAATAGTAATACAAAAGACAAATTCTTTTTGGAGGCAATAGACAGTACCTTTTAAGGAAGCTGCCTTCGGGCTATTTATGACACCTTTGTGGTTGGGGAATTTAGTTTCCCTCACTTTTTAAAGAACAAACAACAATATTTCCTACAAATCTTGTGACCAAGAATTCTAACATTTTTATTCTATTAGTTTTCCTTAGAGCAGAAGTGGTGACTGGTAAAGTAACACGTCTGAAGTGAGATGCTTTACATAGGACGGTGGTATTATTCAGTAGCAGGAGAGAGAGTGTTTTCTATTTGTTTATGTTTAACAAAAATTGGATCTTAGTTTATTAATTTCTTATAAGATAGTATTAAGAGTAGGATGATCATTCCCCTGGAATATGTTGTATTATTTCTATATGTGGTGCTGTAACTGGTTAATAGCCTAACTGCAATGTTAGCCATGTTTTCAAATATGATGAACATTTCTCTGTCTTTTCCTTAATGCTCCATTAACTAGTGCAAAGTAAGTGGTCCTACTGCCAAAAACCTTTTCCATTAAATGGAAAATACATTTACTTGCTTTGTGAATTAATTAAAGCCATATGGAATTTAGAGCAGAAGATTATAACTTATGCATTTTGTTTTAGAGATTCGGAAAATGCAGAGTCACTTGTGTCCAATGGGACTCCCATATCCTCTCATATCTTAAAATGAAAATACAGAAACAAATGTTTCAACTTTTTCTCAACGATCACAATTTTCATGTATACGATTACAGCAATATTCCAAGGTGTATGTGATTAAGAGCAATGAGCTATATGAACATCGAAACCTTTGAGTGGAAGGAGATTTTTCAGTGGGTTTTGTCCCAATTCCATAAATGTCTAATATTTTAGAAATTTGAGCATGGGGTGGAAGAGAGGACTTACCACCTGGTAGCTGTGGTGATGGATGGCTTTATCCCTAGCCTGGAAGAAATCATGTGCCTGTTTCATTCAACAGCTGTGCTGAGCCAGGCACACAGGTGTGCAGTAGGGAGACCCACACATGAGTGGTTACTTGTTCAAAGATTTGGGTGAAGAAGAGACTGTGGTGGCTTAAGCAATGGAACATATTGAGGATTTTTGTCCTCTGTGTGTCTCTTCTTGTCCCTTAGCTCAGTAACTATTTACTGAACACCTACTATGGGCCAAGCACACAGAGAATAAATGATCTACATCTACACAATACGATGTGGCATAGAGAGTGGTGGCACTGGTCCTCACAGCTTGCTCCATGGAAGACTAGCTCCAAGGGCTGGTGTCCATTCATGGACATCCTTGAAGGAATTTGCTGAAAGTTACTTGTCTCTAGAGGCATCTAACATAGAAAATTGAAGATCACTTTAATCTATTTTCCAAAGCCTAAGACGTCAGTTCTCAAACTTGAGCATGTATCAGCATTGCCTGAAGAATTTATGAAAACAGTTTGCGGGATCTCTGCCCCAGAGTTTCAGATTCGGTAGGTCTGGAATCCAGCCCAAGAATTTGCATTGCTAACAGGTTCTCAGTGGATGATAGTGTAGGTCTTGAAACCACACTTGTTGAACACGTGGGCCAGGACACAGCCCCGAGAAGCCAGAATCTCCATTGTTCTTACCTGGGTATTACTCTGGGCCCTCTCAGCTCTTCTGTCCTGAAGGCGCCTCCCAAGAAGGTACATGCACCTCTCAGTTTCACAACCCCAAGTTCTCCATTCAAGAGGGAGAGAAGAAGCATCATCAGAAGGAGGTGTTCTATCACTATTTCATTACTAATCATAGGAATCGTACCTCCATCTTCAATAACAGATGATTTGTTGAACACTTGCTATACGCCAAACACTATGCTAGGACTTTGAATAATATCGCAGTGGCATACATTCAGTGCTTACCTACACGGTAAGCTCTATTCATAGTAATTTAATCCTACTAAAGCTCATTTTATAGGTGATGAAACTGAGGGAAATAGAAGCTAATAATTTTCCCAGAGACATGTGACATATAGTTAGTGAATAATGGAACCAAAAACAACAACAAAACAACAGACAAGAAAATTTGAGTACTTAACCATGAAAATATAGTACCTTTCAATATGTGCCTGTCTGGCTAGCTAGCTAGCTATATAAATTCCATTTAATCTTCACAAGAATCTTTTAAAAATTAAGCATCATTAGTCTCTCTGTAATTGAGGCACCTGTAGTTTAAAGACATTAACAGCTTGTCCACGGGTCAAGGATGGATGGGAATGCAGGCTGGCTTACTTCTTCTGAGCACGTGCTTCTAGCATATGGAGGATTATACTTGCCTCAGCAGGTAGAGATAGCCAGTGGTCTCCCAGTGCTCATGTGTACCCCTGACCTGGCTAGAGTCCCTCTCCAAAGTGGCTGAAATAAAAGGGGAAGATGGGGTAGGGCCACTAGGATTCATGTCACTGGAATGACAAGGTACCCACATCTAAGGGCTGGAACAGCTCCTCCAATAGAGAGACAGTGACCAGAATTTCCCCAAGTGCCAAGAATTTTAGTGTTGGGCCTTTTGTTCTCCAGATTAAGATGTCCGCTCATAAAGGACTAACTGGGCTCATATTTGGATCCATCAATACTCAGGACTTTGTGAGTCCAGAGTGTAACTTACTGCAAAAGCAGGCACCTCTTAATAGTGCTCCCTTCAGGATGGAGGCACTCGTTCCTCCAGCCACTGGAAATATTGGTGACTGACAGCTTACAGTTGAGTCCATCTCCAGAAATTCCCCTCTTCTGAAGAGAGCCACTTCATCCAAGGTTACACTTCTTTGGTGGTTAGGAGGAATCCTCTATTAAACACATGGTTGACTCATGGGCATAAAAACCCAAACACCTCCTTGCAATTCAGGGTATCTCTGTAGGACTATCCCAGTTCCAGAGGTCCTAGGGGGACTAACCTGGTCTTGCTAAGGCATGAGATTATAAGTGATAAACCTGGGACAGTCTCAAGCAAATTGGGACAAGTTGATCACCCTAAGAGATCCCCTTGTGATTATCTGGGGCCCATCCTCTCCTTCCCAAGCCTGCTTCCTTCCCCTGCCTCTCAGGTGTTGATTTCAATACCATTTCCTAGTAAGTTTCATGCATGCTAATCCTCTTCTCCGAATCTGCTTTTTAGGCTTTCCCAAAACTTGACAAGTTTCCCCTAACACCTGTGACAGAAGACTTTAGGGAAAATGCTAGAGGGAACTGCCACCTCTTGTAATCACTTCTCCTTCCCTCACCTGCTAAAGTATTCACAGGAAGGGTCTAGAGAGATGGTGCCAAATGTGGTGGACAAAATGAAGGTAGCTGGGATCACAGCCAAATACTGAATTCAGTCAGCATCTCCAGTAGTGTAACTCCATTAGTTAGAATGAAGTCACAATATCTGAAACACAGTGAAGTAAAGCTGACATGTGCTATAATGAATACTTATAGCATTTTTTATTTTTTTAAAATTTTATTGAATTTATTGGGGTAACATTGGTTAATAAAATTATATAGGTTTCAAGTGTACAATTCTACAATACAATGTATATTGTATTGTGTGTTCACACCCCAAAGTCAAGTCTCCTTCCATTACCATTGATTCCCTCTCTACCTTCTCCACCTCCCTGATCCCTTTCCCTCTGGTACTCACCATACTATTCTCTGTGTCTATGATGGTTGGGTTTTTTTTTTTTTGGCTTAATGCCCTCACTTTTCACCCAGCCCTGCAGTCCCTCCCCTCTGACAGCTGTCAGTCTTCTCTACCCATGAATCTGCTTCTATTTTGTTTGTTAGTTTCTTTTGTTCATTAGATTGCACATACAGGGGAAATCATATGCTATTTGTCTTTCTCTGACTGGCTTATTTCACTTAGCATAATAGTCTACAGGTCCATTCATGCTGTCACAAGGGGCAAGATTTCCTTTTTAGATCCGAGTAGTATCCCATTGTGTGAATGTACTACAGCTTTTTTTATCCACTCATCTACTGATGGTCACATGGGCTGCTCCCAAATCTTGAGTATTGTAAACAATGCTGCAATGAACGTAGGAGTGCATTTGCTCTTTCTCATTAGTGCTTCATGTTTCTTCAGATAAATCCCCAGAAGTGGGATCATTGGGTCATAAGGCAGTTCTATTTTTAATTTTTTGATGTATCTCCAGACTGCTTTCCACAGTGGCTGCATCAGTCTACATTCCCACCAGCAGTGCACAAGTGTTCCCTTTTCTCTACATTCTTGCCACACTTGTTATTTGTTGATTTATTGACAATAACTATTCTAACAGTTGTGAGGTGACATCTTTTTGTGCTTTTCATTTTCCTGATGATTAGTGTGTTGAGCACGTTTTCATACGTCTGTTGACCACGTGTACGTTCTTTTTTGGAGAAGTGTCTATTCAGGTACTTGGCTCATTTTTTAAATTGGGTTGGGTTTTTTTTTTTTGGTGTTGTTTTTTGGTGTAAGTTCTTTATAGATTTTGGATATTAACCCATTATCAGATACATCGTTGGCAACTATGTTCTCTCATTCAATGGGTTGACTTCTCATTTTGTGGATGGTTTCCTTGGCTGTGCAAAACCTTTTTATTTGAATGCAGTCCCATTTGTTTCTTTTTTCTTTTGTTCCCCTTGCCCGAGGAGACATATCAGAAAAAATATTGCTATGAGACATGTCCAAGATTTTACTGCCTATGTTTTCTTCTAGGATTTTTCTGGTTTCAAGGCTTATAGTTAAGTCTTTAATCCATTTTGAGTTTAGTCTTGTGTATGGCATAAGTTGGTGGTCTAGTTTCATTTTTTGGTACCTATCTATCCAGTTTTCCCATTTATTGAACACCATTTATTGAATAGACTGTCTTTACCTCATTGTACTGAACACTTGTAGTTTTCATTTGTGGAAAATCCTGTTCATCCTGAAAGAAAATTTTAAAAACTCTCTATCCTAAAGTCTAGTCTGTCTGTCCTCCTCTCTTCCTCCCTCCCTCACTTTTGCTTTTGTCAGGACTCTGCCTTTGCCAAAACTTTTACTAATAGAAATGTGTTTGCTAAGCCTGATTCCCAAAGTCAGATGCAGCATTACTGCACTTTAAATTTTATAAAATATGGGCTATAATCAAGGTAGAGATCCTTACCAAAAAATAATTAGCTTTGGGGATAGAAACCTCAACAGAATCATAATAATTAAATTGACTCCCTGTTTTTCTTTTATTGAGAACACAAAGCTACATTGATCTTTTCCAAACAGATGCTGATTCATGCGGCCCCTTGCAGATCTTTGCTGATGTGCTCATAGAAAAAGAAGCAAACTTGAGAGTTCCATCTCAGAACACTAACAGGTTTTGGAAAATTCCAACACTTGGAGCTTCAAAGTGCATGGCTTGGGCTTCTGAACTTGTCCAAGTGGGAGGACTTGAGTGGGAGATCCTTTAACTCTCTTCTGGGTCTCCCAACATGGAGGGAAAATTTGAGAAGAGAACATGATTGGCATAGTTCCATTTTTCCAAGATAAAAAAATCCTAGAGATCTGTTACATAATGTGAATATGATTAACTGTACTGAACTGTACAGTTAAAAAAAAAAGTTTAACCTCTGACTGGTGTGGCTCAGTTGAGTTGGTTGGAGCATTGTCTCACAAAGTGAAAGGTCATGGGTTTGATTCCTGGTCAGAGCACATGCTTAGGTTGCGGGTTCAGTCCCCAGTCAGGGTGCGTGTAAGAGGCAACCAACAGATGTTTCTCACATCCATGTTTCTCTCTCGCTTTCTCCCTCCCTTCCCCTCTCTCTAAAATTAGTAAGCACATTGTCGGGTGAAGATATAAACAAGGTTAAAAGGCTAACTTTTATATTATGTATTTTTATCACATTACAAAAAAAGACATCGAGGACTTTCAGAACAAGCATGAAGTAGCAAATGACCTACTTACTGCTTCTGCTTGCATTTCAGACCTGATCCTCACAGGAGGCCTGTAAAGAAACCTCAGAGCTCAGAATGGCCCCCACACCCAGTACATGTTTCTCTCAAACCCACTCTTTTTCTAATCTTCTGACCTTGATTCCTCAACCTGTACCTCAACTGTTCTTGTTCAATTTTCATCTCCCAGGACCTCTTGCTCTTCTGCACCCCAATGCATGTGCCCCCTCCCTGTCAAATGGCCTGGCATTTACTTTGCGTCGGATCTCTTCATATGGGTGTCCATCCGTACACTGAGCCAGAGGTTACCAGCAGCTCCTGCTTTGGTGCTTCTGGCCCCCTGGCATTTCAGAAGAGGGTTCTATGCCTGAAATACCCTCTCCCCATTCTCATGAAGTTAGGCATACCGCCTATTTTATTCCACAGCCCCATTTAGATCCTGGCCATGTTGCCTTATACTTGCTTGTTTATATTTTATCTGCTTACGTTTCTGTCTCCCCAGCCAATACCAGACTGAGCAACTTGAAGACTGCAACTGGTAGTGGCTGATTAGAAAGCTCTCACCTTTTTATTTCTATAATAACATAAAGCATATATTTTTAAGTTTCCAGTTTTTGATAATCCTGATAAAAGTGAGTTGATTCTCAAAATGACTTTTGTTTGAGGAAGATTTTGCTATTGATTTGCACATATCAATTTTAGTAGGCTTTTTCTGATTTTATATATCAGAAAAGTATACAAGTTACTCAATAACTTCTATAAGGTAATTTTATTGATTGGCCCCATGGAAAAAGTAAAATAGTCTTTATCTACTATGGAAATCAGTCTTTTTAAATATAAAAAGCTTGGTGTTAGTGTAAATAAATGAGCTGTGGCATAAAATGATTTCTTTTGCTGTCAACAATGCTTTATTCAGTCTTATTTATGTCACTGTTACTAAGTTTCCATCTCAAAAGGAAAAAGCAAATCTATTTGATGTCACCTTCTCTTAGCTAATTGTTGAAATAAACACTATCAATTCCAAAAATAGTTAGAGTTCTGATTTCTAAGAATAGAGAATGAACTAGGTACAGAACAAGACTTTTTTCAACTTCTACATTGATCAAAGCTATATTTTTATGTTCAAAGTTATAATGCGCCTAACATGCATATATAATGGTTTTGCAGATTTATATAAAAACCAGATGCCTGCTTTGCCATTGGCCCCTTCTAGAGAAAATCACTTTCCCCTCTTCTACCTGATTTATTTTTTACTGAACTATTCTGTTTCTCTACTAACTTGTCTCTCTCAATAACTGCTGTATCTTCATTTTTTAGCTCAGGCAAAATTAATCAACTTCCAGCTGTGGAAATGAGCATTTAACACCCTCCCCTTTTCTCAATGTTCTTATATCTGAATTCCAGTTAGACCAATATTGCTGTTTACCTTATGATGGCTGTAGAAATTCTACACATGGGTGAGCTTTATAGTAAAATATGATTACTTTTCCTTCCATACACTTTTGATTCTCCTGTGATTGATAATTGCCTCATTTTTGTATAGCAATATGAAGTTTTCTATGTACTTACAATTAAACATAATTAAATTCCATACTTTCTGGCAGCTGTGTGAATCTCTTTTCAAGAGGTCCAGTCATATCAACTGTCCTTCGATGTTCATTTTTTTTCTCCCAGTGCTTTCCCATCTGTGCTACTCTGGATGGGCTGCCTTCTGGCCCTCCCACACTGCTACCATTCTAAAAAATATCTGCACCTCTCTCCTGTGTTGGATCTCCTGGGTTTTGTATTTAAGTATTCCCTTGTTGGTAAAAACAAACAAACAAACAAAAAAAAACAAAAACATCCTGCTGTGGCTTCCTAATAGAGTATGAAATGGTAAGTTTTTGAGAGCTTATATGTCTTCCCAGTTGACTGATAATTTGGTTGAGTATAGAATTTTAGGTGGGAAATCATGTTTTTCAAGCATTGTTCCATTGTCTTCTAGCTTCCAGGAACATCGTTGAGAAGTCTGAAATTGTTCCAATGTGTGACTTGTTTATTCTCATTCATCTCCCCCATCCCCGATCTTCTTACTCTAGCTCTGTCTTTCTCTATCTCTCTCAACTTGTATTTAGTATCTTTAGTACCCAGGATCCAAAATATCTTTTTTATTAAATGTTTTGTTTATTTATTTTAAGAGAGAGGGGAAGGGAGGGAGAGAAACATCAATGTGAGAGAGAAACATCGATAGGTTGCCTCTTGCATGTGCCCCAACCGGGGCTGGAACCCCATCCGGGCATGTGCCCTGACTGGGAATTGGACCAGCAACTTTTGCTTTGTGAGACAATGCCCAACCAACTGAGCCATGCCAGCCAGGGTAGGATCCCGAATTTCTTGATGATGGTTCCTAGTATGTGTTTATTACCTATTGCCCTATTGGCACTGTGAGTTTTTCCAATTTGGAAATGTATATTCTTTGATTCTGAATATTTTCTTCAATTATTTCATTTATAATTTTTGCCTCTCTACTTGTTCCTTTCTCGCTTTGGAGCACCTAGTATTTGGATTTTGGACATGCTCGACTGGTCCTTTAATTTCCTTTTCTCTTTTATTTTTCTATCTCTTTATTTTTTAAGCTGCTTTCTGAAAAGTTCTTGAAATATATCTCCCAACCCAACCATTGAGGTTTTCATTTATGCTATCTTTTTTTTAAGCTGAAGACACATAGTTATCTTCTGAATGTTCATTTTTAATAACATTCTGCTCTTGTTTCATGATTACAATATCTTCTCTGGTGACATTAATGGTAGACCTGTAAGGTTTTCATTTTTTAAATTGTCATATCCTTACATAACCACTGTAACCTCTTTTAAAAAAAAACTATTATACTTTTCTCATTACCATTTAACTCCCTTATATGCACTCCCCCACAGTAATCACCACACTGTTGTCCATGTCCATGAGTCCTTTTTCCTTTTTGCTTGATCCTTGCAACCCCTAACTTCCTCCCTCCAATAGCTGTCATCCTGCTCTCCATCTGTGAGTCTGTCTCTATTTTGCTTGTTAGATCAGTTTGTTCATTAGATTCCATGTATAAGTAAATCATACAGTATTTCGTTTTCTCTGACTGGCTTATTTCACGTAGCATAATGTTCTCCAGGTTCATCCATGCTGTCACAAAGGGTAAAAGTTTCTTCTTTTTCATAGCCAAGTAGTATTCCACTGTGTAAATGTCCCATAGTTGTTTTACCCACTCATGTTAATGGGAGAACATATTCGCCAATACATCTGATAAGGGGTTAATATCCAAAGTTAATAAAGAATTTAACAAAACTCAACACCAAAGAAAAACAAGCAATCCAGTTAAAAAATGGGCAAAGGACCTGAATAGACACTTCTCCAAAGAGGACATACAGATGGACAATAGGCATATAAAATGAAGTTCAATGCCACTAATCATCAGAGAAATGCAAATTAAAACCACAAAGGGATATCCCCTTACACCAGTCAGAATGGCCACCATCAATAAATCAACAAACAGCAAGTGCTGGAGAGGATGTGGAGAAAAGGGAACCCTAGTGCACTGTTGGTGGGAATGCAGGCTGGTACAACCACTGTGAAAAGCAGTGTGGAGATACCTCAAAAAATTAAAAATGGATCTGTCCTTTGACCCAGCAATCCCACTTCTGGAAATGTATCAGAAGAAACCCAAAACACTAACTTGAAAGAACATAAGCAACCCCTATGTTCATTATAGCATTACTTATAATTGCCAAGATATGGAAGAAGCCACTATAATCTCTTACTTGCTTTTTCTCTGGTAGCTTGTTTTTGGTCTCTGTATTGTATGTTAGAGGCTTTTTTCAGATACCTGGTAATTTTTGCTGTGTTATATTTAAGAGTATGGGATTAAATATATGCTTAGATTCTCTCACACCCTTGGTTGAGTGATGAATCTAGGAATGAACACATTATCCCAGGCCAGGTTAATAAGTGTCCTCCCTGGATGATTGGAGAAAACTGCTTCCGATTCCTGATGCTGCTGAGCCAGTAGGACAGGTACCTTGACTTGCTGGTGCCATCTTGACCAATGCATGGGGAGAGCTTTCAAGAGATGGAGAGACAGACAGAATGTAGATAATATCACTTGAAGCCCTGGATCTGGTTAATTGTATTCCTTAACTTCTTTACAACTTCAGCTACTGTACCCCATTTGTTTTGAGTTGGGTTTCTATGACCTTCAACTGAAAGTTTTCAACACATACATCTTTCATAATGTTTTTCTGTTTGCCTGAAAATAATGTAATTTTTGCCACCTACAAAATCAAAGTGTCATCAACTATTCATCATTTTACTTCAGTTTTCTCATAATGGCTCATATACCCTGTAAGTACCAGCATGTCATCTAGTGTCCAATGTAGCAACAGTGAGAATGGAAAATATAAAAACAGACACAAAAGTACCATTACAAGCAACAGTAATGATAAATTCACATTTTCTCCGAGTGCCATATCCTCTCCCTCAAAGATTTCATTTGGTTCTGGGCTATTCAAGTAGGGAGAAATTGTACCAAAAATTGCTCTCCAATTTGTTATTTTCCACTCTTTCTGATTTCCTCTTGGTAGTGTATGTATTAATGCTTCTTTCTTAGAGTTTTTCTGCACTTAGCTTGTTTGTGACAACAGTGTAAACATCCTTTATTCATAATGTCTTTATTTCCCAAGTACAACTATTTTTTATCATGAACATTTTTATATAACCTCTTTAAAACTCATATTTCTTACATAATTTCCAGCTACTGTTTTTAGAAGGTAGGAAATAACTTCTTGATTTGAGAAATATGTCTATTATTTAGCTAATTCTGGTTTACTTTCTTTCCAGATAAATGAGAATTTAGAATACCATAATGATACTCACTGTTTTTGGTAAGCCATGTCTGAATGTAAAATATCCTTTAGCATTTCAGTGCTTCTAAAAACAGCTCTCATAAACTTCATATTCCTGCAAAATTAGGTTGTTTTGGAAAGTAGTTGTGAGCCTATATCTCGTGGTGCTATATCCACAGGGCCTGATACATATTCTGTTTTTCTTTAAATCTTACTTGCTTCTCTTCTCTTCTCTTCTCTTCTCTTCTCTTCTCTTCTCTTCTCTTCTCTTCTTTTCTTTATTTATTTTTAGAGAGAGCAGAAGGGAGGGAAAAAGAGAAGGAGAGAAACACCAAAGTGTGGTTGCCTCTTGCTTGCTCCCTACTGGGGGCCTGGCTGACAACCCAGGTGTGTGCCCTGACTGGGAATCAAACCAGCAACCTTTCAGTTCGCAGGTTGGCATTCAGTCTGCTGAGCCACACCACCCAGAGTGGATGCACTTTCTTTTTTTTTTTTAAGAATTTATTTATTTATCTATTTATTTATTTATCTATTTATTTATTTATTTTTAGAGGGGAAGAGAGGGAGAGAAACATCAGTGTGTGGTTGCCTCTCATGTGCCCCCTACTTCGGATCTGGCCCACAACCCAGACATGTTCCTTGACCAGGAATCGAACCAGTGACCTTTTGCTTCACAGGCCAACACTCAATCCGCTGAGCTACACCAACCAGGGTGAATGCATTTTCTGTGTCCATAAAAAGAGGGCACAGAATAATGATTAATTATACTTGGAATTATGAGGTCTGTCCAGAAAAAGTCCAGCCATTGTTAATATAACAAAAACTGTTTACATGATATCGATGTAACCTGGCAGACAAAGAGAGTGGACTGGAATGCACACGCATGAACAATGATGACTTCACTGTACTAGTCATTGGGGGTGGTAGACATTGTTGAGTTAGCATGTGTACTACATGTCCACTGCATTCAAAATGACTGAGCAAGTAGAGCAACATATCTGTATGCAATATTGCATTAAGCTTGAACATTCCTCTGTTAAAACTATTTGGATGATTCAGAAGGCTGCAGCTGTGGGCAAGTGTTGACTGGCAGCTTCATCACAGCAATGCACCCACTCATGCATCACGTCTTGTGCAGGATTTTTTGGCAAAACATCAAATCACCCAGGTGACTCAGGCCCCCTTCAGCCCAGATTTGGTGCCCTGTGACTTCTGGCTTTTTCCAAAACTAAAATTGCCTTTTAAAGGGAAGGGATTTCAGACCATCGATGAGATTCAGAATACAACAGGGTAACTGATGGTGACTGGGGGAACTGTGTGGGGTCCCAAGGTGCCTACTTTGAAGGGGACTGAGGTGTCATTGTCCTGTGCACAATGTTTCTTGGACCTTTTTCAATAAATGTCTCTATTTTTCATAGTACATGGCTGGATACTTTGTGGACAGAATTTGCAGTCTTGTCTGTCAATACTTTTACAGATCTGTGTAATCAATGTGCCTGATTTTGAAAACATTAGTAAAATGGTGCATATCAAATTTATTAGTCAGTTCTATCTGACATGAGCCTCTGGGCTTATAAGATGTTAGAGCTAGAAGAAAAAGAGACAATCATTCATTGAATTTCAAGCTCCACTATGTGTCATACAAGTAAGAAACAAAGCTCTTATCTCAGAACCAGGAGTTGCTTGTAGAGCCAGGATTTTAAAATAAGGAATTGGGCATCACCAAAAAGAGGTAATACATTTAGAGGCCCTGGAGAGAAGGACCAGGAGCCTTTCAGACATCATCACCTGATGGTTAAGGCCCCAAGAGGACCTTCCAGTCCTTGTTTGCATCCCCTTCTGTCTCCTTCCTTTTCTATGGGATCCATGACTTTATCCCACTACTTTGTTTTAACCTTTTGCCAAATTTTCCATTTTGAATATTTCTACTTGCTCACTCTCCCAAAATATGACTCTACAGCTAAATACAATGTGATTATTTTTCTTTAAGCCTTGTCTGATTTTAAAATACTTGTTAGATTTTCAGTCATTTGATCAGGAGGCAAGAGCAGCGTGCATCCTGATTTAAGTACAACTTGCTGATATCATTACAATGAAACAGGCAAGGAATAATACACAAGCATACACAGATTTTGTAATTGAGACAGACCCTAGTCTAAAAGTTTCCACAACTTTTTGTCAAGGATTCCAGGAAGTACCTCTTTCCACCAGGCAAATATGCAGAAGGTAGAATCATGAAGCATTTCTTTAAAATCCACACCTTCTTCTTCCCCTAGCCAGTGGGGAAATTGTTGTAAAGTGTGACCTAGAAAGCAATGCCAAATTTCTGACCTTTAGAAAATTAAATGTCTGTGAAGTCCAGCTGTGCAAAAGCAGAAGATTTATTTACAGCAATGTCACTGGCCTTATTTTTCCTAGTGGCCCAGAGTAGAGGGTTTCCAGTTACACAATCATGAGGCTACAACTAAGAATATGTTTTCTCTGAAGTAAATGTATGGTGATTAACAAAACCAATAGCCTTGGCATCAAGAAGCTATGCTTCAGGATTTATCAAATTTGTATTAGAGCATTCTAAGGCCTTTTCCAGCTATACAATTTTAGGTTGTATATCAATATAGCTGTGCCCTCTTGGAAGAATTTTCTTTCTTTTTGTTCTTATTTTTGAAGGAAAAAGTCTTAGTTTGTGAAAAGGCTTTTGTAAAACCCCCACTTTATAGAATATGGCAGGTCCATTTCCTTCAGTCCCTCCCTCATTATATCCCTCCTTCTAGAAATAATGAGAAGGTTAGGTTGACTAACCCTTATAATTCCAAGCTTTCTTGGCTTCATATTCTTACATGGGGTTTAAAACTCTGAACAGCTACATAGACGTGCTCTTACCTTGTTTTTCCAAAGGAATTTTATTCTTGAACATCAAGAGTTGGCATAACTTACAATAAAATGTTGAGGATTTTGTAGTAACTATTTCTGTTCACCACAGATGGTTTTCCTCAGCGAAAAATTTCATCAGAGGAATGTGCAATGTAATGGTGAACCTCCTCACAGACAAGCATTTTGACTTTCACTGGGGGCTGGTGTATGGGAAGATACGAGCTAGATTTACGCTTCAATATTATTAGATAAGTTTCCGCCAGACATTTTTTCTTGAGTGTAAAAGCCCTCCAACACTGGCACTTGAGTTTTATTCATGTCTGAAGTCATTTTCATAACCACCTTACTCAGAAGAGGTATAAACAGGACTGGATTTATTTATTTATTTATTTCCCGATCGCTACTTCCAACCACGTGCTGCTGTATTTCTTTTCCCTGGCAAATAGTGAATCACTTCATGGATATCTTGGATAGTCCATTATTTTCTGGTGGCTTTTAGTTACTTCAAGAGCATCCCAGGTTACATGTTCAGTCTCAGAGAGCTCATCTCCTCCATTGCCCCCATCACAAGCTCGAGCTGAGACAGTGATTGCAACTACCCAGGAGAAGCTTGGTCAACTCTGAGACAGGCTCTCAGAGGGGTCTCCACTTCCAGAAATAACTATAGGGAAGTGCAGGGAGGAGAGACAAGGAAAGAGACAGGTGCCCATTTCTGAGGCCTTTCTGGCAAGATTTGAAACTAATTATTAGTTAAGATAACAATTATTAACCATTGTGAATTTTGTCATGAAAATGAGTATCTGGAGTTTTCACTCCTTTTATTTTTCCATGTTCTTCTGCACTCTTAATTTGACAAATGAAGCTCTGAGATAATAAAAATAAAGGCAATAATGGCTGAATAATGTCTCCCAAAAATGTCCACATACTGTGAATGTGTTATCTTACATTAAAGGAGGATTTTGCAGATGTGGTTAAGTCAAGGCTCCTGAGTGCAGAGATTATCCTGGATCTCACAGTTAAATTCAAGGTGATCACAAGGGTCCTTATAAGAAGGAGGCAGGAGGATCAAAGTGGTAACAGGAGGAGAAGGCTGTGTGAAGAAGGAAACAGAGGTGGGAGTGATGCAACCTGGAGCCAGGAATGAGGTCAGCCTCCAGAAGCTTTAAGAGTCAAGGAACAGGTTCTTTCCTGGAGCCTCCAAAGGGCCCAGCCCTATTAAAACCTTAATTTTAGCTCCTTCGGGGTTGTCTCAGACTTCTGAGCTCCAAAACTGTAACATAATAAAGTCTGTGGCAACTTGTTACAGGAGCAATATGAAACTAATATAATAAGCAGTATTCATTGGGTGTATCCCATCTGCCATGCACGGTTCTAAGTGCTACGAAGCATGCCCCCACCTCCCCCCAAATAAGGGAACTTGCCCCTAGGTCCACAGCTGCTATGTGCTGGGAGTCAGAACTCGGATCTGGACTTCAGACCCCACATTGTTCCCATCGTGTTAAGAGTCAAAGATCTACCTTTTCTGCTGAAAGTTGTGAGAGCTTCTTAGACAAATTGCTGAGTCTAGACCTGGAGCAGGGAAGACAAGGCAACACAAGATGAGCCTGGAGCATTTTGTAGTGCAAGGAAACAAGGAAGTACTCGAAACACACAAGGACCTGGGCATGTCAAAAGGACGCAGGAGCCAACCTGTACAAGTTCCCAATGGTCAAAGCTGGGACAATTTGAGGAACAAAGTAAAAAAAAAAAGTAGTATTGGAATATAACCCAAAGTATAAAATAGTCATGCATCCCTACTGATAACTGAATAAATAAATAAATAAATAAATAAATAAATGGGAGAGAAAGAACATACCTTCCTCACAGAAAAGGTCCAAATAATGCATTTAGCTACACCTCCCATCCAGGAGGTAAAGTTTAATTCTCTGCCCTCACCCCAATGGGGCTAGGTTTAGTGACACCTTCTGATGAATAGAGAATGAGAAGGGAAAAGTAACTTTCTGGTGAAGAAACCTGGCAGACAGCACCTTATCCAAATCATCAAGGTTAATATCACCAGAGATACGTCATGTGAACATAACGTATTCCCTGATGTGATGAGATGAGACAGGCACTTTGCCTCTGCGGCCCTTTCCTTCAAAATCTGTTATCTTCCGTTCAAATCATAGGAAAACATCAGACAAACCCCACATGAGGAACACTCTACACAATATCTGACCAGTGCTCTACAAAACTGTGAAGATCAAGAATCGTCTGAGAAACTGTCGCAGACCAGAGAGCCTAGGGAGCCATGACAATGACCGAATGGGATCCTGGAATACAAAAAGGACGTTGGTGGCAAAACTGGTGAAATCCAAAGAGAGTGTTTAAAAAGTAAAATGAAAAAGAGAGGGGGAGGAGAGAATCTGAACTATGAACTGTGGATATAGAACACTGTGCTATTGTTGATTATTCTTCATTCCAACAACAGTTTGATGGAGTATTTCCCATATTGCACAGAACCACAAGCAGTAAAGCAAGGTGGATTTTACTGTCCTCATTTTACCGTGTCATTCCATGCTCACAATTTATTGGGCAAAGTCCTAAACAGATTAGATATAACACCATGTAACTCACTAAATCCCATACAATACCCCTAAGTTACAACTGAGTGAGCAAGTTGTAACCAGGTAACCCTGGGGGAGTTACTGTTTTCACCTCCATTTTCCAGAGGAAGTTAACGAGGCACAGAGATGTTTATTGACTTGCTCAAGTTAACACAGCTAGTAAGTGGAGGAGCCTGACTATGAGCAGAGGTAGCTGGCTCCAAGTCTTGCCAACCGCCACTAAGCTACAGTGCCCTAGGTCTCTGGACTCAGAGATGTGAAGTGATTGGCTCAAAGTCCCAAAACCAGTTGGTTCAAAACTGACACTAGAATTGAGGTCTGCTCATTCCTAGCCAAGTGCTTTGCTCCCGTTTCCAGGCACTACCACCCACACTTATATTTCCTTTTCTAAAGCACACTGCAATTCTTAGAATTTCAGGAGCCAGTCTGAACTTGCTCTCAATGGCCAAAACAGAAACAATTTGAGCAACAAAATACAGTAATATTGGATTATAACACAAAGTATAAAATAAGTAACTATGCATCCACACTAATATAGGTAAATGATGAAATAACTAAATAATTGGGGGAGAAAGGAATTCTTTGACTTTCACTTTCCCTGAACAACTCAAAACCCACCAAGCTGTCTCAGTTACATATATTTGTGGTCCCAGGTTGTATGACAAATAGAGAAAAAAAATCTTTGTCATTGCTTTAGTTTCCTGAAAGGATTCTGACGATTGTCTCAGAGCTGATGACATTTTGAAATTTCTTAGGCTTTGCGGATGTTGTCTTGACAGTTCTTGAGCTTTTTATAATTCTTGAGGTTTAACTCTGTTTACACTGCCGTACTTTTCTTTTAGTACGTGTTCTCTGCATTTGGACCGTAGTGTTGATCACCACCAGTTGTCGTCTTCAAAACACTGTCGTAAAATATAATAGAAAAATGACTTTAAAAATTTATAGGCTTCAGAGATGCTTTTATGGTTCTTTTCAAACCTTGAAACTCTTTTCTGGTGTAATATTCAGATTGGATCTGAAGAATAGTGAGTACTAACTGTGGTCATATTTTCTTTAAAAAACCTGTCAATCTCTCAGGGTTTCTTGGGTTTTCATGAAAAGTGGTTAAAAACTCTTTAATTGAGAGAATCTCCAGTTGGATTCATGATTCAATTGTACTATGGTGTGAAGGTAATAAAGCTGAGGAAAAGTCATCGAAATGACAACAAAACCCATTCGATAGTTTATATGGTGATAGAAGATGAAACAAGGTCAAGGCCAATACTGGCCATTTATTATTATGTTATCCTCATTTAAAAAGCAGAAAGTAAAAAACTAAAATTCTTGGGAGGCAAAGTCTACTATAACATGATGAGGTAGTAATGGATATAATCTCTCAAGAATAATTTTTTAAAGAAAAAAATCACAGTGCCTTAAAAGTACCTAGCATAAAAAATGGGTATTTAGTACTTATTTTTAAAAAGCAGAGCAGTAAGTGATGTACCAGGGATGGTCTTGGACTTCAATCCATGGGACTCGTTAGTTGGGATGTTTAATGGGGATGATAAAATCTACTTTGCAAGGTTGGTGTGAGTGTTACAAATGAGAAATTTATGTCCCTTGCCTAATACGGTATCCGGTACTTCATAATCACTATATTTTTGTTTATGTTTTTATTAAATGGATGTCCAGGTACCTGCTTTTTGAGAATCTATGGATAAAAGCTTTCTTTTCTCTCTAGTAGAATATATCAACCTTGAGAACTGTTTTTTCTTCACACTTGCTGTCATCTAATGCTTTCAAATTAATGTACCAAAAAATTACTTGTTTAATGCTCATAAAACCACTTCTTAGGCTATTTACTTGGAAATGAATTCCATGGAGGGGAAAACATCAGGCCATAGGATATGAGAAGAATTTTCTTTAAATATGATATAAAGGAAGTGTAACAAGTATTAAACCAGCAGGTGCTTCAGATGAAGGCATGTGCCTTTCAAATAATGACAAAAGCCACTTGAGGCGGAACAGTGGAGACAAGTCCAATTTGCTAAACAATTTTAACATGTAGAAGTATGAGTAACACTTCAACCATATTTAGCCCCTGCCTTCACACATGAAGGAATTTTATCCCAGTAACCATGGTTACATTATGTACTACTCAGGTACTCATAAAGTGAAAGAGACAAGTGAAGAGTAAAGTTAAACCCTACTGAGATATACAAAGCAAGCCGAGACTAAGTAATACAATGGCTTTTCCTTTTGCTTTGAAGATTTAGTTTTGTATGAACACTAATCTAGTTATTTTTGTATGTATTTTACCTGTATCAGGACTATACTTTGACTAGGTACATAATAATATCTTATAATCTAAAATAGCAAAACTGCTCATGAAAAATCATATTTTAACTGTGGTAGAATAATGGGAATAATTTGGAGGAGTAGCGATGTTAGTGTAAGGGGGGAAATCAAGCATAGCAAATAAATCACAAAGAGCAATAAAAATCACAGTGTTTATGAGATGGCCATATAATTACAGTTAAGGATAAAAAAATACAGTAACTCCTCCCCCAGCATAAAGTAGTAAGTGAATCCAAAGAGTTCAACTGTGTTCCTGCATAGTTAATAAATCATTTGTTTTTTTAAAAAAAGTTTTGCCAATTCCAGATAAAGAATAGATGTGATCTGTCTGGAAAGTATCCCGTCAGGTACTATGAAAAACAGACATTTACTGAAGAAGATACAAGATACATGAAGCATTGTCCATGGGACAATGATGCCTCAGTCCCCTTCAAAGGAGGCACCTTGGGACCTCACACAGTTCTCCCAATCACCATCAGCTGCCCCATTGTACTTTCCTGAATCTCATCAATAGTCTGAAATCTCTTCCCTTTCAAAAGGAATTTTAGTTTTGGAAAAGCCAGAAGTCACAGGGCGCCAAATCTGGGCTGAAGCAGAGCTGAGTCACCTGGATGATTTGAAGTTTTGCTAAAAAAACTCTGCACGAGATGTGATGCATGAGCAGGCACAGTGTTGTGATGAAGCTGCCAATCACCAGTTGCCCATAGCTGTGGCCTTCTGAATCATTTGAATGGTTTCCATGGAGGAATGTTCAAGCTTAATGCAAAATTGGATGTAGATTCTTTGCACTACTCGCTCAGTCATTTTGAGTGCGATGGCCACACAGTACACATGCTCACTCAATGGCATCTACTGCCCCCACTGACAGAAGTCAGTGAAATACTCATTTTTTTTCATGCATGAGCATGCCAGTCCACTCTCCTTGGCTACCAGGTTACATTGATGTCACACAAACCATTCTCATTATATTAACAATGGGTGGACTTTTTCTGGACAGGCTATATAAATATATATAAATATGTAGCAAAACTTTTGGTGTCTCTGGACCACACTGGAAGAAGACTTCTCTTGGGCCACACATTAAATACACAAACACTAATGAAAACAAAAAAAAAATCTCACAATGTTTTAAGTAAATTTATGATTTTCTGTTGGGCCGCATTCATAGCCATCCTTGCCTGCATGTGGCCCACAAGGCACAAGGTGGACACCCCTGAAGGAGCTGCATAGAAAAAAGACAAGCTTATGAAGGAAAAGAATGTTTTCTTACCTCACCCCACATACTACCATCCAGTAATATTCCCAGATGGGACTCTTGGTATTTTTAGTTCTTATAGTGATGATTTCTGTAACTGTAAATAATACTCTTGACTTAACAAATTAAGACAATACTTATTGACACCTTTTATGAAATATGAAATCACTTTATACTCTATCCTCTGCCTGTTTCCTGTTTTGTACATCCAATATGTGATAGTTATATTATAATTTGTAAGTTTTCTTCTTGGTTACTTTTATCATTTCAAATACTGTATTTATATCTCTATTCTTACTCCATTGGGAATAAGTGGCTCTAGTTAATATTTCAAACTTTATGTAAGATGGCACTATGATATTCCTGAAAAGGGGGGAAATGGCAATAGAAAACAAATGAAATAAATATTTCAAAATAAAAAAAATCACAGATTTAACCCCAAATATAAAAATTTTCACGTTAAACGTAGATGATCTAAACATTCCAATTAGAAGACAAATTCTCAGATTAAATAAACAATCAAGGCTCAATTACATACAGCCTACAAGAAACTCCTCTCCTCCCTTTATCTCTCTCTGTCTCTCCCTCTCCCCTTTGTCTCCATAGAGGTTTCCAGGATCTCTTCATTATTCTTTGTAACAGACACATTTGTTTCCTGCTCATCATCTATTTTCACGCTTCACCTTTCAAGGAACCCTCTATTTTCATTGGAGATTCATGGGTTTCTAATGAGTCAAACACATGAATTAGGACAAGCCAGTTAGAACATTCCATCTTTCTGGGTGTGTCGCCTATATCCGTGTCATCTGAGTGAAGCTCTGGACTTTGGGGGGAACTCTGAAACACCCACCCTCCCTCCTTATTGACTCTGTGGTATGCCAATGTGAAGCCTGGGACTTGGGCCGGCATTTTGCCGCCATGAGGAAAGCCTGTCTGGGGAGAATGCTTGACTCCTGAAGAAGGAAAGGGCTGACGGAATGACAAAGAAGTGGATCTAGGGCCTTGCTGGAGCCACACCCAAAGCACGGCATTTAGTCCGGTGAGCTCTCTCTCTGCTACAAACTCAGCAGATGTCCTTTTCTTTTATTTCAGAGGAAGTAGAAAGTGTTAGGGAGCCCATCCTTAAATCTGTAAGCCAAATTTACAACGATGAAATATCTTTTCCTCTGTAAACCTTGGGTCTCTCCTATGCTTTGGATTAGAGGGCCCTCTCTCTCTCTCGATATTCAAACTGTCTTAAGTCTCTTGCAATTAAAAATCTCTCACTGTATTGAATTTTTGCTTCAAATCGTTGCTTTATTTTTTTCTCACCCTTCACACTCAAACTTCTCAAAAGAATGCCCAATACTTGCCGTTTTCATTTCTTCACTTTCCCCTCACACCTCACATTCTAATTTTACAACTTCCGCATAATCAAAACTGCTTTTACTAAGATCATTGGCAATCTCCCTGTTGTTAAATCCGATGTACCACCTTCAGACTTCTGACTTAACATCCCACCATGTACCTTTGGCACTATTGTCCTCTCTCTCTTTCTGGAAACACCTTTCTTTTGTTTATGTACACCATATTTTTCAGGTCACTCTAAGCCCATTTCCTTTTAATCAACTCAAATGTTGGAGCTCCTGAGAGACAGGCCCTGAGCCCTCTTCTCTTCTTGATCCTTGCCCTCTTCCTAGATGACCTCACCAGTCACCATGGCCTCATTATTGTGTGTCAGTGGCTTCAAATGGGTCCTCCCTGCGGAACTCTAGATACAGTTTGTGTCTCTGAAGCATAACAGGTAAATTGTACCTAGACTTCCACTCATCATTTTATCTTCCAAACTCTGCTTCTCCTTCAGTGTTTCCTATCTTAGTAGATGGCCCCCACAATCTTCCCAAATGCTAAAGGCAGAAATCTGAGACTCAAAATGTGCTGGCTACATCACCGTCCCTCGAGTCTTGTCATGGGAGAAAGAGAATGAGACAATGATGCGACAGGGGGCAGTGAACTGAGACCGGCATTTCAGAGTCCAAGATGGTGGAGGTGGAAAAGTTTCGGGCAATGTTGAATTTCAAAAGATGACTAGGGCCTGGCCAAGTAGCTCAGTTGGTTAGAGCATCGACCTGAAGTACCAAGGTTGTGGGTTCAGTCCCTGGTTAGAACACATACAAGAAACAGTCAATGGATGCATAAATAAATGAAACAACAAATCGATGTTTCTCTCTTCCTTCCTCTTTCTCTAAAATCAATCAATGAATAAAAAAATTAAAAGAAACAATGACTAGGAGTATAGATGGCTCAAGCTGTGGGAAATTGAATGAAGGCCCCTAGATTGAGAAGGTTAAGGCAACTATGAGGTTAACATGTTGAGAGTTTCTACATCTTTCTAAGAAAAAAAAAAAAACACCTTAACTATCTGCACACATTTCATCAAAGAACAGGAATTAGTTTTTCCTTAATTAACATTCCCTGGGTAGAAAATGTTTTCCCAGGAATTAGTGGACACATGATTCTAAATGATATCTAGCAACAAAACAACAGATCCGGAGAAAAACAGTGATATTCTATACTGTTAAACATCAGACTGCGTACCTCTTTTTCCCAATTAGGGGAATATGAGTTTTTCCTCCTAACATTGCCCTTTACAGGTGGAACTAATTCAAAAGCCCTGGTCTCTTGGCAACCATAGCTGATTCATACACTCAGTGTGGATAGTAGATGTGGTTTTCTGAAAAGATTCAAAGTTACTACCTATGCTTCCCAGAGAATGATTTTTAAATGTATTTAAATGGCACATAGCAAGGTATTTGAACAGAGATAAGAGTTCTTTCATCTCTGTAGTCGCACTCTATTCATAACCTTCAGGACAATTAAATCTATTCCAAGTTTCTTGACTGCGCACTCTTGCCTGGATACCATGGCAGAACACGTGCTTGCTTGCTTGCTTGAATTCAGGGATTTGCATTCTCATTTGGTCTTCTGTACCACTCACAGGAAAACGTTAGCACGCTGTGATTCATTACAACACTGTTCTAGCCACTAGACTGGCTGAAGCACAAGTGCATTCTGACTAAAGACCTACTCTCTTGTTCAGGATTCAACTTCTAAACTTCTTAAGCTAAGAGTCACAACCTTTGTTGAAAAACCTCTTGTCACATACAAGATTACAAACTACAGTAGTAGGAGGAAGCTGTCAAAATGACACAGTAAGCTGTTTACAAGAAATTTAGTTGTGGCCAAGTAGTTTTTTTTTTTTTCCCTTTTCCAGGCCAGAAATACAAACTCCCATAATTACTTTCAACATACATCAGTGAGAGGAAGGTCAGAAGTTCTCAAGTTTGATTTTTGTGTTTACCCCATAGGCTCTAACACTTAGTCAGAGGCTTTCAAATAGATTGAATTTGATTTCTTTTATTTTCTTCGAAATAATGAATGTTATAAGTGCTTGGTCAGCAGTATGAGGAAATTACTAAAAACATCCTTACAGGCAATGTGGAAAGGGCACAAAGAACTGGAGAGAGAAGTCAAGCAATTTTCAAAGAAGTCCAACAAAGAAATTCATTAGCAAATTAGGTTCTTCCCAGACATAAGGGGTTTCAGGGGCCATTTACAGTTTTTTAGCTCTATTCAGTCACCTACCTTTCTGTCCCTTTCATCTCTAGCTGAAGTGTTTTCCTGTCATAGTTCTGCTGATTAAGGAAAGAAAAGAAGTGAAACTCCTTAAGACTGTCTTTCTACCCTTTTGGCTCACCTACGAGCTGTCTCTAGTACAGGCCCAGGCACACTTAGGCATCCATTCAATATTTACGGCATAAAGAAGCTCATCATTCTGCAATAACAGTGAAATAAGCTTCTTCCACGTTTCATCTTGTGAATCAACGTATACGATGTTCATCAAACGTAAATATTTAGTTTAAAATATCATTGAAGAACACTAATGCGTCATCCCTACAGATCAAAACGTAGAACAGCTTCTGCCCCCTGTTCATTGTACTGATGTTTTTGCTTCCTTTGGGCTTGTACTACACGATTAGTGTGTGCATTGTAACTAATAATATATTGTTATATCATTGTTATTGTACTCCACAATAATGGTTTAATCTGGCCCATTTTTGTAACATGTATGAATGGGATTATAGAGTACATAGCCTGGCTTCTTTAACTCTATCTTCCATGCTCCAGATTTAGCCATGCTGTACACTGCATTGTGTAAAAAGAGGAAGATTTACCCATGCTGTTGTATGCATGGAACTAGTTCATTCATTTTCTTGCTCTATAGTATACTATGGTATGGACCTGCCTCCATTGGTGTTTTCAGTTCTTCTGTTGAGTTGTTCTTGTTTGGAGCTGCTACTAATTATGCTGTTGGAAACATTCTAGAGCAAGTTTTGGAGTGTATGTACGCAGGAATGTCTGTGGGATTTAGACATCCAGACGTTGAATTGCTAGGTCATGGACTGTACACATGTTCAGCTTTATCATTAGACTATTCAAAAGTGATTTTACAACGTATACTTCTCTCAACAGTGCCTGAGAATTTTTATCGCTCCACATCCTTGTTAAAATAAGGTGGGGCAAATGTAGGTTTACAGTTGTTTGCATGGAAAATAATACAGTGATTAATGAATAATAAATAATACACAAATAAACTCTGTGTTTTGTATACTCAACTGTAAACCTGCTTTTGCCACACACAGTATTTGGCGCTACCATTTATTTCTAAACTTTTTGCCATTCTGATACGTGTGTATTATCAGATGTTTTATTTTTTCCACTCTGCTGCATCTCTTTGTGGTTTCAACTGGCATTCACCAAATAGCCAATGAGGCTAAGCATCTTTTCATATGATATTGACCATTTAAATTCCCTCTATTGAGATAAGCCTGTGCCTGTGGTTCTCCTGTTTTCCCCTTTCAGTGTCTGTCTGTTACTCATTTGTAAAAGGTCTTCATTTCTCAACGGGAGGGTTGATCCTAATCATCTTGTTCACCCTTACCAGAAGCTGGAAGCATTAACATGTACATTGTATTCATATGTACTTTATGCTATCAGTTTCCTTGGTGGTTCACAGTGGCTGCCTGTAAATTTGAAAAAGATTACAATAATTAAGCTAAAATATATTTGATCTGTAACAGATCTGCTATTTTAATTTTTATGCAGTTCTATTGTCAACATTTGCCTTCTGTTTTTCATTACTTGTAATAAGTTGACTTAGTGACAATTTTATCACTTGGAAATCTCCATCAATCAGTCCATCTCATCTTCCTCAAGTACAAGGACAAATTAAAGTATATTTTTCAATGAAACCATGTTTAATAATATGTAATATTAAATTAAAAGAGATAATATTCTTAAGTTATTAACACATAGCAAGAACTCAAAAACATTAGTTATTAGACTCTATTTAAGACCAGCATTAATATTACCTTCCTGAATCCTTATTCATTAAAAGTAGATAATCTAGCCCTGGCTGGTGTGGCTCAGTGGATTGAGTGCCAACCTAGGAAACAAAACAAAGGGTTTCTGGTTTAATTCCCAGTCAGAGTGCATGCCTGGGTTGAGGACCAGATCCCCAACGTAAGGTACATGAGAGGCAGCCATACATTAATGTTTTTCTCCCTCTCTTTCTCCCTCCCTTCCTCTCACTGTAAAAATAAATTTTAGCCTGGCTGGTGTAGCTCAGTGGATTGAGCGCGGGCTGCGAACCAGGTGTCGCAGGTTCGATTCCCAGTCAGGGCACATGCCTAGGTTGCAGGCCATGTCCCCCAGCAACCACACACTGATGTTTCTCTGTCTGTCTCTCCCTCCATCCCTTCCCTCTCTAAAAATAAATAAATAAAATATTAAAAAAAACTTTAAAAAATAATAAATAAATAAATTTTAAAAAATCTTTATTTAAAAAAAATTAAGAAAGTAGATAATCTGTATGTTGTGGAAGTTCTAGGAACCAGAATTTTTATTAACCAAAATGGTTTATTTCATCTAAAATATTGTACAGCTGCCCTGTCATTCAAAATCTAGAAGAGAAAAATCTTTAGTCTTATATACCTGATCTATAAAATTCCATTGTAATACATCTTCAAATATCCTTTTTCTTTGTAAACATTCTTTCTGCTTTTTCTCCTTCTGAGGTCTATCAAAAGAGGAAGCACTTCTCTGAGAACAATACCAGTCCTCTAGAGCAGGGGTCCCCAACAGCCACTGGTACTGGCCTCTGGCCTGTTAGGAACATGGCTGCAAGAAAGTTTGCCTAAGTTCCACCTCCTGTTGTGTGAGAGGGGTGGGGAGTCTTCCATGAAACCTGTCCATGGTGCAAAAAATGTGGAGGACTGCTTCTCTAGAAGGCTTGGTTAAATATTAAATCCTGTCTCCTGTAGTTACATAAGAGATTGCAAAATGATATTAGTGTAAATGAAAACATAACTCACATTTCAAGAAATTATGTATTTCTGGTGTTTTGCAACTCATCACGCTGAAAACTTGCAAAACTAAATGAAAAATATTAGCATTAGCTATAGAAGGCAATTTCTGGCAACTCTCCTTTAGAATAAGGAATTCAAAGAAAGAGGATCATTTCTTTTGATTCTGAAGAATTTCCGTTTGCTTTACAATGCACTTGGGACAGAAAGGTACCAAGGCCTCCAGTCATTGATGTCTCCATGGCATTCTTTGAGACTGTGTTGGAGGAAACTTATAGACTCCAGATCTTCCTTCTGTAACAGTTATGCCCTAAGTTGCCTTCTTAGGTATTTTACAAAATGTAAATGCTTGATGTTTTGATAGACACCATCAGTCTCAGAGTAGTACAGAATCCTTTCAACATAAACCTTCTTTGAAAATTAAAGGTTCACCATCCTCTATGTGAAGACCTATAAGTCGAACACCTGAAATGCTTTAGTAACTTTTTCTAACTTACTACTTTTGCTCTAGGGCACCAGAATTTTCGTTTCTCTCTTTGTTCAAAGAACAGATTTTATAATAGATTTAAATATTATGTCCTCATACAAATTCAGCATGACAGAAAATGTATAGAGACTCTTTGAAAAGCTTAGAATTTGATGGGATCCATTTATCAACCTTATGGAACTGGATGTTAGCAGCATAATCTATATTTCCACTTGGAGCTTGAGTATATATACTATATGATTGCATTGTGCCAAAGTCTAATAGAACACAGACAATGTATTAATAAATGACTGAACTGTGAGAAGATGTCTTTGCTGAGTTTACATTATCATTCTAGGTTTAGAGATGATTATTTTTTTGTCACAAAGAAAAATGTAATGACCCAAATACATTCTGCCAGTAGTATTTATAAATTAGGAAATGAACATGGAAATGGAATATTGAGATTATTAATTAAGCAGGGGCGCTTTTTTAAAAAAAGCAAAAAATAGATATTTCCAGCTAAATTAACACACATCACTGACCACCAATGGCACAGACTAACAAGGTCTTATTTGTGGAGGAGCAGAGAAAGGCTGAGTATGAAACCTGCCTGAAGAGTCCACATTTTAAAAAAGAGGTGACAGACTTTCCGTGAAACGTGACTATAAAAGTTAACAGCACAGGATGCAGGAGTTGAATTGCTTGGTTTGAATTTCAGTTTCTCTGCTTGATAGCATGGTTCCTCAAGCAAATTGTTGTCTTCTGTTATTTATCTCAAAAGTATTTTTGAAATACAGTGGAGATACATAAAATAATATTAAAATGCCATGTGCTTATTTCTCAAAATAAACACGTTAAAATTTTTGAATTTTTTAAATTTAGATACAACTGTGAAAACAAAAGTTGAAATGCCTAGACCTTTCTCCAGGCCATTCCTTTCCTTCCCTCTCCAGATGTAACCACTTCAGTTATTTGGATGTATATCCTGTTCAGGAGTCTACAGTCTATACATGTGTTTCAGGGGGCTGTTCTTAAAAACAATTGGATGTGTAAGAACTTGAGCTTGGCAGCGGCAGGCTTTTGAGCTAATGGGTCTCAGCTTGCTGGGAAGAAGTAAACAAACAGAGACCAATAGACAGGGGCCACGTTTGGTTCATTTATATAACAGTGAATCAAAAAAACCTGTGCTTTTTTTCTTTCTTTGTTTATAGCTTCCAATGCTTTCTTCAAGTGGTTATTTTCCCCCTTGAAACCGTTTGATGGCTAAGAGCAGGAACTTTGCACTCAGCAAGCACGAGTCCAGCTTCATTTCCTGGCCATGAGACTTTGGGCAAGGTATGGAAACAGTTTACCTTTCAATTTCCTTATTGGGAAAGTGCAAATAATAATAGTCACCTTGCAGGTCTGATGTAAAAAAATAAGTGAAAGAATACATGCAAAATATTGGCTCAGTGCCAAGAGTGCAGTACGTTTTCAAAAAAACCTAACCATTAACCCTTATTATTCTTGTTTTTACAGATATGCAAATTTAATGATGTGAAGATGCCTTTTTGCTTGTCAGTAATGGTCAAACATCGGCGCTTTCATATAGTGCAACCCAACACAGAACATGAAAACCCCTCTGATTTGCGAGCCTGGTAGTTTGCCTTCCAGGCTTTGACTCAGTGGGCTGGAAGCAAGCAAGCACCTGCCCTCCTAACCCTTAGCTACATTTAGAATTCTCTGAGCCCAGAAGCACTTACCACCTTGTACTATTTCTTCCATGATGTCAGCAAGGCTTTTCCTGTCCAGTTCTGCCTGTGAGAAACTGGGCTTGCCCTGCCTTCATCAAGGGGTGAGACAAGCACAGCCATGGGCCAAATCAGCTGCCACCTGTTTTTGTCCAGAAACTTTTATTGGAACACAGCCATGCCCACTTGTTCATATGTGTATTGTCTATGATTGCTTCGCACTGTAACAGCACAGTTGGGCGGTTGTAATGGACATTGTAGGTTCACAAGGCAGAAAACCATTTACTCTCTGCCCCTTCATAGATATAGTTTGCGGACCCATGGTCTGGAATGGAGACCTGCAAAGCGGAGTCTGCGCATCTCAGGGACAGAGGAAGAGTTCTGTTGTAGTGCAGTGGACAGAAAACTCTCATTGGTGGTTATTTTTCTCTTTAAAAAAGGGAAAACGAGATCTTCTCATACGTCACATGTGGTCTCACATTGGCACCCTCATTGGCACTTCTCTCTATCGTGTTCCGGAGACATCTGAAGAAAGGATTGCACCCCACAATGGGGGGAGGAGCCGGCAATGGTGCCTCTACCTCCACGTTCTCACTTTATCATGAGACAAGGGACTTTACAAACGTCCATTCAATATATCATACAGGTTGTATTACCCAGTGTATCAACTCAAGCCTCCCAAACAGACAAGTAACTTTCAAAGATCCCAGTAAACAATACTATTAATAAGATAGTACTACTAATGTGAGCACCAGGGGGAAAATGAGGCCTGAAATCAGTCAGGTTAGGAATGAAAACAATCCAATCCAATCTAATAAAAAAATCAGCTAAGAGAAATTATTAAGACGATTACTTGAAATGAAGATTCTCATGTAGTACAATCAAGACTAAAACTCAATTATTGCATTTAAGCTATTGGTAAATGAAAATATGAAGCATCCTAATTAGCAAGATTTTTATGACCTATTTTATTTGATCTGCATAATATTAAGTTTGCAGACTGGCTTTCTTTTTTAAGGTACAAAGTGCTATCAGAACTGTAATATGTGCATATAAATTTAAAAATAAATGTATAACCAAGTATATAACATAGATGGCTACTCAAATTCCCCCTTGGAGCAGTGTACTATACATTAGAATTGGGCACCATGGCTTCTATATGGTGCAGTTTCTTTTGTAATGTCTGTACTCACTGGCTTTTCTGTGGGTGCCTCTGTCTTCCTTTTTCATGGCTAGGCTTGCAACTACAATCTTACTGCTCATCTCCTAAGCTGGCAACATCTCCAGGCCCTGCTGGATCATTATTGGGTAGCCTTTTTACTTAGAATAAACATCCTCCAAGCTGCATCTTAAATAACTTGGCAGGGGAGGGGGTGGCAGGAGGCTGTAGCTGGTGGGGAAGGTAGATGTTGTTAGTGTAGAAAAATTATGCAAGCCCTAGGTAGATAATATTATAGTAAGAACAAGTTTCCCAAGTAGCCCAGTACCAATGCATTTGCATGCCAATTCATTTATTCCCCCAGTCTCCCAGGTGGAGGACAGAGTCTAGGACAGCTAGAGAGCACAGGTTGGTGGCCTCTGGCCAGAAGTTGTCTCTTCTTCTGGTTATCCCACTTACTTTTATATGTATACATTTTCTACTTGTGCCATGATGCGTAAAAAGGTTGGGAAGCAATTAAAAACCATAGGCAAACTCCTGACCTCATAGGGTTTGCATCCTACTATAAAACCACAATGAAGCAGTAACTTGTATAGTGATCATTTACAATTACTTCATTACCTTTGAGATAACTGCTAAGCACTGGATGCTGAGAAAGCATATACTGGAGATCTATTGTATCTGGGAAGCAGGAAAGGGTTTTTTTTTGGTGGAAAATATACTTAAACTGAGAACTACATAACGAGCAGGAAGTTTTCTATGTTGCAGGTGGAGGATTGGAGGAAGAGTGAGAACATTATATTAAAAGCCCTGGAAAGAGTTTTTACTTTGATCCTAAGAGCAATTGGAAGCCATTGAAATGTTTAAACAGGACCTGATTGGGGTTTTAAAAAGGTACCTTTGGTGAATTGACTGAAAGGGACCAATTATTTTTAAGGAAGACTGGACTGTCGTAGAAGCCCAGGACTATGGTGGGACAATAGAGGACAATAGAAGTGCCAAGGGTCGGGTATCTAGTTGTCTTGATTTGGGCCATAGAGATGAAGAAGGACGTCTGAGGAGTGACTCCTGGGCCTCTGACTTTTCCAGACTGAGTGGGTGGATGAGGGTGCCCTCTCCGGAGAGGAGGGCCACTGGGCGGGAGAGAAAGCATGAGTCCTGTTTGCAACATGTTAGGATCGAGGTGCTGGAAGACAGTTCAGACACAAAGGAGGTAGGAAATGGGTTGAAATACTTAAACAATAGCTCATGCTTTCTAGTAAAAATGTGTGTGTGTGTGTGTGTGTGTGTGTGTGTGTGTGTAGTTTCTAATTGCAATTCTTTATTCATATCTTACATCCATTCACTATTCAACAAATATTTATTGAGCATGCACTCTGTGTCAGACTCTAACAGAGGCTGGGGGTACAGAGGTAACCAAGATCCACAAGCCCCTAGCCCACATTCTTGTGGAGAAGACAGACTGTGATCAGGTTAAAATAAATCATTTGTATATATTATATTTAAAATAATATAATACTTATATAGTGATAGTATTAAAAATAAGTCCATGTGATTTTAGTAGAGTAAGTGCTCCAAGTACAATAAAGCAGGGTAAAGTGTAGAAAGAGTCTGGGATGAAAGGGGCAGGGGCATTTGGGGAAGCGTGGTCTAGGAAGGCCTTTCTGTGCATCAGCATTGATCAGAGATCAATTATAACAAGGAAGGGAGCAGCCATGGAAAGACCTAGGAGGAGAGCATTCCAGGGAGAAGAGCCATAACAGAGACATCTGAGAAAAGTGAGGGGAGGCAGCAGGGTGAAACCTGGGTGGTGTCCCCAGCCTGCGATGTGCCACGTAAGGCATGAGAAGGGCTTTGTTACACACGCCACTGGAAGTTACTGGAGGGTTGTTGGCAGGAGAATGACATCATTTTACCTGCACTTTGTTGGCTTTGGCCAGTAATATCTTTCCGCTCCAACTTTAATAAAGGGTCAGCTTTGTTCCAAGGGTCCAGGCGTCTGTTCTAACGGATTTTCCACGGGATTAGAGGCTTGCTTTGGTTATTCTTGGCGTGCAAAGCAAGTTTATTCTTGATTGCAGCCTTGGAGAGAGGAATTAGGGCATGTGATTGTGTTGTGATTTCTGCCCATTTCCAACTGAAAGCAGCTGGTCGAAGGGTGACAGGAGCCACATGTGAGTGTCCAGATGCCCATCACCTTGGGTGTGTGGATTAACTAGATGCGAGAATCCTTTCACGATGAATGTATATCAAATCATCACAATGCACACTTTATCTTATAGTTTTGTCAGTTATACCTCAGTGAAGTTGTGCGGGGGTGGGGCAGAAGATATCCATGATCTGCTTGCTTGCTGATGTGCAAGGAAAAGGGATCTTCAGGACAGGAGTTAAACATGGCATTGGATTGAACTTGAGGTTGTATCTAAATACTCATGAGGTCCAAGCAACACCCAAACAAATCTCTGAGAATCCCAGGCCAGGTAGCAAGTGTTTCTTAAGATGACCTCTTACAGAAAGACACAAAAACCAGCAGAGTAGAAATTAGATTTGTAGGCTTTTGGCATTTGGAATATGTCTGAACATTTACAGTCATAGTCCCTTCCCAACCTGGTTTTGTTTTATTCATTTTGCATAGAAGTTTGCCTCTCACTTTGTATTTAAATCTATTGATGGGAAAGGATACCTCAGAGCTGGTTTCTGGCATTATCATGCAGCTTTTACAAGGCCAGCCTCATTAGTAACCGTAGTGAAATTTCTACAGGGAAACTTACTGGACCCAGAAATTAGAGAGTGGCCCTGGAAATCTCAACAGAACGCCAAAGGGGCATGTGATCTCAGTAAGTTCAGCCTAAGAATGTAGGTGGTGCTTCCAAGCTCAAGGTTTCTGATTCTCTACACAAACCTTTCAAAGGGGGATTCTTCTGGAACAAGGCTCGGGGATGGATGTGTGATTAATAGTGGAATTACTCAGTTAAATAACGAACAGGGAATGCAGTGAACAGTGGGAGAGGCACACACTGGAGGGGTGATCTTCAATAGATGCTGCAAGACCTTTCTCTGGGTTTCTTGAGAGGTGATGGTCAGTTGTTAACATGCTATTTCTTGAGATGTTTCAGTGTCTGACTCCAAGACTTCTGAAGGTTTACCAGCCTGATGAGTTCATTATCAAGAACTGTTTCTCTTCTTTCCTGGAAAAGAAAAAAAAGCACGCTTTATTCCTGATAGTCCTGGAAACAATAAGCATTTCAAATGCATTGCTAGGCTGTTAAGAAAGAAAGAAATCTACAAAGGCTAAGGGGAAGGGCAATTCCCTCAAGCTCTGTTTTATAGGCTACACAGGGCCCAGGGAGCAGAAAATAAAGCCTAGGGCATGCTAAAGTGGAGCCTATAATAGGAAAACCCTCCACGAAGCTAAGACCCTGAAGAGCTTCACCCTTAGAGTTAAGGAGAGCAAGAAATCAACCTGTAATACAGAAGAGACAGCTCAGAAACCTCCCTAGCCCAACCTTTTCTTATTTGGAAGGGTGGTGGGGGTGACTGGGCATATTGAAACCATAGAACACCATACAGCAGAGCAAATGAGTGCGCTATAGCTACTGCACCAAGCTGGGTACATCTCAAATACTTAACAGTGATGAAAAAATAGCAAGTCACAGAAGAACCCATGCAGAATTATTCCATTCATGTAGAGTTATGTGACACCAGTCGTACTGGATTTAAGAGTCACTCTGCTCCATGATATCATCTTAACTAAGTACATCTACCCCGTTTCCAAAGCAGGTCACATTTGAGGTACTGAGAGTTAGGACTTTGATATATCTTTTCTGAGGGGGACATAATTCAACTTGTAACAGTGTTACAGAGCAGAACAAGGGGGGGCCCGGGACGATGATGCTCTTATTGAAAGAGACTCAGGTCCGTCTTGTCCACCGCCTTAAAGGAAAGATATCTCTCAATGCCAGAGATTCGTGAAAAGGAAAGGAAACGTTTATTTAGTGCTATACAAACTTAAAGTAGTGACCTAATGTCTTTACCAAAATCCCAAAGTCCCTTAAAACACCCACAAACACACACAGTCCTTCCTTCCCCCTTGCCCAGTCTGGGGTACCGTATCTCAGGAAAGGAAAT